>CM068827.1:113134524-113224524 GCA_028554795.2 Sinohyriopsis cumingii
TTCTAAAGAGTCAATCACTCTCTCAAAGAAAACGTTTCGTTCCTCAAGCAGCATTTCGCAGCCTAAAATAAGATATTTCGCTCTGTCGTCAGTCTCTTTTCCACAGAGTTTGCATACCATAACTTTACCAACAGTTATAGTTATAGTTTCATTACTTCAGAGAGAGGCCATAACATGGATGGAAATTTATGCCCAAGAAACCATATATTACTTGGTTTTAAGTCCAAATGAATGTTTCTGAAGTGAATTAAGTCACTCCTTAGTTCCATATTTGCTCTCCAGGTTGTTTCTTCATGGTTTTGAATAACATCAATAATATGTCGATTCCAGACGAGTTTTTCTTCAGTTTGTACTCTTGCTGATAAGTCTAAAAGAACACTTCCCATACCATATTTCTTAGTTATTCTGTCAATATCAGGTATAAATCCCGTCTGTTTTAGCGGGTTGTTCAGATACTGATATAGGCGCATAATGAAAATCTTTTTCCAGATAAAAGTCCAATCGCCCTTACACAATCGGTTGAAAAAGAGCAATTTCATCCTATCTATGTATGCTTCCACTGACCAGAGTCCTAAGGTACTACTCGTTGCCTCCGTAGGCGAATATTTATCGAAAGCTTGCATACGTCGCGCTGCATATCTCTGGCATAACTCAAGTTCTTCTATATTCGAGTTTGTGATACCTGACCATAGTTCACATCCATATAGGACCGAGGGTAGAATAATTCTTTTCCAAATCTTCAGGCTTGTTAGAGGGTTCATTCCTCCATCTCTGATACCAATAAAATATAAAGAGTTTAACAAGTGTTTGCCTTTATCATATGCTTCTTTTATCGCGTCGTTTGGTTTTAAGTTGTATTTTAGAGGTATGCCGGCATACTTCTTACTTTTGACTGCCGGAATTGGGATTTGTCGAGCATAAAAGAAGGTATACCAGTCGTTCTTTTGTTAGTAAACAAGATGGTGCAACTTTTATCTGCATTATATCTTAATCTCCACCTTTTCGCATAGTCGGAAATTGTATCAAGCAGCTGTTGCACTGAATGATGCGAGTTAGACATTACAGTTGTGTCATCTGCTAATAAGACACAAGGCAGGTGGAGGTCGACAAGATTTAGACCTCGCAAAGTATAATCTAATTCCGTGATCAAATCATCTATCATTACAAGAAAGAACCAGGCAGACAAGATACGGCCCTGTCCTACACCCTGCCTAATATCGAAGCGTTTGGATAGCTTGCCCACATATAAAACAGAGCTTGTTACTCTCTCGAAACGAATCTTTCATGATGCGCCAGGTCTTCCCTTTGATGCCAAGTCTGTACAACTTGTAGAATAATCCGTTATGCCAAACTGTGTTGAAGGCTTTAGCATTATCAAGAAATGTAGCATAGACAGGAGTATTTTTATCCAAATAGTAGCATATAGATTCTTTGATACAGAACGTTGCAGTGATACTACCGCAATTATTTCTAAAACCCTGTTGCAATGGATTGGAAAAGAAATCTGCTTAGAAAATATAAGTAGTCTACTATACATAATTTGTTCTAGAACTTTCTGAAGCACTGGAATTATAGTTATATCGCGGTAATTATTCATGTCTAATTTGTTCTTTCCTCCTCCTTTGAACATTGGTATAACCAAACCTTGTTTAAAGTGGCACGGGTACTTCTCGGCCTCGTACACTTTTGTGAATATAATTTCAAGTAATTGTACACTGCTTGGAGGGTCCGCAAACAATAAATGCTCAGCAACAATACCGTCGTGGCCACATGCCTTATCTTTATTGAGAGAGTTAATTGCCCTACTGATTTCGTCTCTAGTGGGAATTTTATCAACAACTTCATCAAAGTGTGAATAGGTTTCTTTAGTTTGTTTTCTGACCTCTGCTAAGACCATCTGGTAATTATTTTCATCGTACAGATAAGTATTGTCAGGCAGTGATAAACTGGAAAAATGATTTGCCCATAACTCTCTAATAGAGTCGTGATCGCGTACAATTTTTCCGTTTGATTCGATTTCGTGAATGTAATCGCGTTTATTTCTTTTATTCCGTATAAACTTATAGAAAGTAGAAATATCTATCTCTGCAGCCTTTTCAAGCTCAGTAAATTGTTCTCTATCGTATATTTCTTTAGCTTTCAATAATTCTTTTGCAATCAATTTCTTCGCTTTCTTATAGTTCGCATATCATATATATGTATGTATGTATGTATGTATGTATGTATGTATGCATGCATGCATGCATGCATGCATGTATGTATGTATGTATGTATGTATGTATGTATGTATGTATGTATGTATGTATGTATGTATGTATGTATGTGTGTATGTATGTATATTATGTATGTATGTATGTAGGTATGTATGTATGTATCTATGTATCTATGTATGTGTGTGTGTCTATGTATGTATGTATATTATGTATGTATGTATGTATGTATGCATGTGCGTGTACACCTTTCTTGTGCTTCACTAACCATTATACACACATATACATGTTCAACAAACAGGTGAATAACTTATCTCGTATATAATGGCTTTTAATCTTTGGCAAAGGAAGAAAATGAAGGAACAAAGCTATGGGATTGTTTATATATTTTTTGGATTCATCTATTGACGTTAGATGTTTATAAGTATACCAACACCATAGTGTTGAACAAACCTCAAGTGTCTTTATTTTGGGCAACATCATACACGTACCCAGGGGTGCATAACATTGTACTAAACTAATCATTTTAAACATGTTGTGTTTGTGAGTGTACGAGTGTATCCCAAGGTATATGCGACTTCTTTTTATGATATTAGTTGTGTTAAATGTCTAGTTATATAAGCTCTGTGAAACTTCAACTTGATAACAAAACTAGGATTGGTTACCCAGATTAAAATTGTATCAGTGATAGGGGTCCTCCAGAGATATTTTCTGCATGTGTGTAATGCAAGAATACATCCATTATATGTCTATAGGAGACATATAGTACTGCTAAGATTGGAAAATACTGGGAGGCTGAATGGGGTTTATAAGTGTGGTTTTTGTTAGCCATAAATCTGCCAATGTGCAGGTGTTGCCATCCTGTTTAGAAATAATTTTGACTCATGCATTAATAGAAACAGATGTGATGGTCAGGACAGATACATTATTCTAGATATATCAGTGATTGAACTGATATTTACGCTAGTGAATCTATGCGATCATAATGATGATAATGATGAGTTGTTTGGGGGAATTCGGAAGCGGACATCATACATTTTTACAATTCTTCTGTTATTATTTGTGCTGACTGGAATGTTTTTCAGGACATTGAGCTTGACTCTTATTACATCCTGCATGATAAACACTCAATGGCCCGAGCAGCAGTCCATGACTTTTCTTAGTGGATCTATGGAGAGCTGTCAATCCTGAGTACAATATTGTGAAATCCTATGAAACAAAGTAGACTTGACTATTTTTTAATCTCTGAGGATGTGTGTTCAGATTGTCTTGATGCATCCATTATTCCAGACTAAAATAGACCATTCAGCAACAACAACGCAATTATCGATATCCGCAGTACCCAGATATCCTGGGTACTGGAAATTCAGTTCAAATATATTAAACCAAGTAGAATATATTCAATTGATTATAAGATATCTAAATACAGTAGAAGAATATTGTGAAGGCGATAAGAAAAACCCACTTCAGAAATTAACTTGCAATGATCATTTTTTTAAAATCCTCAAAATGATTATAAGATCAGAATCAATTAGTTATTATCAAGCTAGGGCAAAACATGAGAAACAAAATTTAAAGAGAATCGAAGCAGAAATACGGACTTTACATACTTTATTGAAGCAAAATAACAACCCCACTATTATAAAATAACCGAATAAAAACAAACAGATTTAGAAGAAATGAGGAAAAATGAGGTGGAATGTGTAATGTTAAGATCAAAAGTGTGAGTCTGTTGAAAACATTCCAATTATATCCTTAACCTGGTAAAGAACAATTACACAAACGAAACAACAAAAGACTTAATTACGGAAGATAGATCACGGGTAACAGGTTTAGTACTGAAAAACTTGAAAATGAAACTAGCCCTGGTTCCGATGGATTTACTGTTAAATTCAACAAATTCTTTTGGAAAGATCTAGGCTTCTTTCTCTTTAGGTCTCCAAAATGCTTGATATGATATGCAACATTTTCAGAATTTCTCTCTCAGGGAAACACTATTTGCTTCCAAAGGAAGATAAAGACAAACAATTCATTAAAAATTGAAGACCAATTTCACTACTCAGTGTAGATTACAAGATTGCTTCGGCATCAATTGCTGCTAGGGTCAAGAAAGTCTTCCCTCTTATTGATAGTGACAGTCAAAAAGGTTTTATGAAAGGGAGATTGATTGGTGAAAACACAAGAATTTTATATGATTGTATGCAGTGTCTTGAGGGGGAAAATGAAGCTGGTCTTCTCTTACTGACTAACTTCGAGAAAGCTTTTGACTCGATCAAATGGAAGTTTCTGGAGGATGAACTGAAATCTTTTAACCTTTAGGAATCTATTTGTCCGTGGTTTTGAGTATTCTGCAATAAGTCTAAAAGCTGTGTATTAATAATGGACATTTATCCCCGTGTTTCAAATTAGAAAGAGGTTGTCGCCAGGGAGACCCTTTAGCACCCTACTTATTTATAATAGGAGTTAAACTTCGTGTGATAGAACTAAAAAAGAACACAAATATTACATACATTTTCTATAATGAAATGGAATTCAAAACAGGGCAGTACGTTGATGATGCTTTTTTATTATTAGATGGTTAACCTTTTGTCCTTGAAGCCAACAATGCAGATTTTAAACGACTTTGCCTCGGTATCAGGTCTGCGCTGCAATTTTTTAAATCAGAAACTATTTGGATTGGAAATATAAAAAAATTCAAATGAAACAATATGTCATAAAATTGTTATTAACTGCTCACCTGCCAATTTTAGATTACTGAGAGTAGATTTTTCTTTGAATTTGGAGGATATGGTTGAACTTAATCATTTGACGAAGGAAGTAAATAAATTGCTTGGCCAGTGGAGCAGAAGAAATTTACCCCTTATTGGAAAGGTTACTTTGATAAAATCCTTGATTTGGCCAAAATTTATCCATCTTTTTTGCTGCTCTGCCAAATCCTCCACCCCGTATAGAAGATGAACTAAATACATTAGTTTTCAAGTTTATTTGGGCTGGCAATAGCGAGAGGGCAAAAACATATACTCTTATAGCTCTCTTTATGGATGGAGGAATAAATATGATTCACTTGCACTCATTTATGTGTTATATAAAACTTTAATTGTTATGGCGCATTATACTGGACGAAGATGGTCTATGGCAAAAACTTGTTTCCAAACAAGTCTTTGAAATATTTGGAGGTATACAGTTTTTACAATTATGAAAACCTAAATTGAAAGAGATCTCTAAAACAATTAAAAATATCGTTTTGGCATGATGTTATTTTACTTTGTCTCAAATAGAGAAATGAACTATCGATTGCTCAGGAATACTTTTCTCAAGATAATCTTAATTTTGTAGCTGTAAACAATTTTAAATCATACACAAGGTGGAGAACAACCGGTGTTTTACTTATTAAACACCTTTTGGATGCACACTGATTCAGTTTTGATGAAATTAAACAAACAACACAAACTAATTATTTTATACAGTACTTTGCTCTTATCTCAAAGATATCAGTAAAGTGGAAAAAGAAAATTAAAAGATTTTTTGAAATAACTTCCATGTAATACTCGAATAAATTTAGCTCCTTAGTGTAAGAGTTAAGAATAAATGTATTTATAAACATCTAATAAAAACCAAGATACAAAAGCCAAGTGGTAAATATGAAAATTTGTCCTTTCCTGTGTGCATTTGATGTAAATGAATGGTCCAACTATTTGTTTAGGCTAAACGCTTTACAAAAGACGCAAAACTGATTAGCTTTAATTTTAGATTTTAGATTTCTACATAGAAGTATTCTCACAAACTAGTTTTTGAAATGGATTAATTTATGTAATAATGTAAGGAGGGAACATAACAAATTGATCACCTATTCTATGACTGTTCAGTTACTGAAATTTTTGGAAATTATTTGTGGAATGGATTCATACTTACGACCCAAATTTAAAAATTATACGAAAAGATTCTTTATTGGTAATACATTTCTTAATGATCTTGTTAACTTTCCAATCCTGCTAGCAAAATTTGATATATACAAATCATTGTTTTGCGTTAAAAATCCCAAATCTCGCTTATTATAAAAATTGTGTTTCATCGTACAAAAGGCTGGAAAAATATGTTGCCAAAGTGAATAACAGAACTGATGAGTTTAAGAAAAAGTGGACCCTTTTGTCACCTTTCGGTTTCACTTAGTTTTCCTTTTCTTTCGCATCAAAGAAACAAACAGGCAATGTACAATACCTAAGGTTTATGAATGAGTGGTTCTTTTGTACAATATTTGAGTGTACGTGTATGTGTGTGAATGTGTGTGTGCGTGTGCGTTGTGTCTAAGCAAAAGAATATGAGTAAAGCTCAGGACGGAAAATAATCTTAAGGTAACATAATACAACTTATGCTCAATAAAAAAATCTTACTAGATTATGGGTCTTCCTACTACAATTGTACAAAAACTCTTGGTTGAAAAATATTTGTTAATGTTATTGCAAATGATATTTTTGTGGTAAATCTGAATCTTGACCTTCTTCTAGTGACTCAGTTCAATAAACCTAAAATAATATCCATCATACTCATGATTATAATATGTCTTAGATATATACTCATGGTTATAATATGTCTTAGATATATACTCATGGTTATAATATGTCTTAGATATATACAGATGGTTATAATATGTCTTAGATATATACAGATGGTTATAATATGTCTTAGATATATACTCATGGTTATAATATGTCTTAGATATATACTCATGGTTATAATATGTCTTAGATATATACAGATGGTTATAATATGTCTTAGATATATACCCATGGTTATAATATGTCTTAGATATATACAGATGGTTATAATATGTCTTAGATATATACAGAGTTTCTTTGCTTTCAACCGGACACATTTGGAGGAGATGTTGAAATGGATTGACAGACGGACTGACAGAAGGACCGACGGTCACAACAAAAATCATAAGGATCGAAATCCCACGAAAAATGTAAGTGTCGCCATAGTGTCTAGATAAAAGGAACATATTTGTGTGCTTGAATATCTCAAGAAGTCTCTAACAGGTTACCTATCTCTTCCAACATGCTGCATTTTCAGGTTTCTGTTTTCCAGAAAACACAAACAGTGAAGCTACAACAGCATCTAATGAATTAAATTGTTTACATTGGCAAGCAAGTACGTGACGTTTGGACTCATTTTGTTCATTATGTTTACTTTCCATGAGGGAAGATAAAGCTCTCCTGATTCTTGTGTTATCAATTTTGGTTTACGTTGAATATCAGCATCTCGTTCAACTAACTCAGACCTGACTTTTTTCCAGTTCACTCCTTGCAAATCGTCCAATAACCAGTTTTGTTTTGTTTCTTTTTTAAATTTCATAACGACTGATATAAAATACAGTACCTCGTATCGCAGTCAGTCATTAAAAGAAAATATTTATGAACTGTAAATGTTGCTGAAATAAATGCATTTTCTTAATACCTGTTTCTTTGTTTGGGCGTCAATCAGCTAAGCTTCTTTATCGCAACTGACTGCCTAGATTCACTCTTTCTCATGAATATACTGAAACAAACATACGTCATCAACAACACAATGTAACAACCAAAGGAAGTACTGCTTTTATGGATCGATACAGTTCGGATCACCTCGGCTATACTAAGAGACAAAAATATGCCTCGCATATATATCGATGCAGTGATTTACAGAAATCAAATATTTTGCTTTCTGGAATTATTTTTTTTTTCAAACCACATTGGCTATTTCTCCATACGGATTGACTGTAGGATTGACTGAGAAGTTGCAAAACAAAAAATAATTTGAAATATTCTCAACTTCCCATTTAATGCTTGTTTCGTAAATAACCGGGTTGGTCCGAACGGCATCATCCATTCAGTAATAACCCGACACTTCCACCCCCATTCACCCCCCCCCCCCAATGCCAGCCTAAAAATAAAACCCAACTAAAAACAACAAAACAACGTTGTTTAATGATAGATACGCGGAAATGTGGATGCAGGGAAATTCTGGCATGCATAATGAATTTGGGTATTTTTTTTATTATTTGCGAGAAAGATCAAGGCTTGAAAAACATATTGTTTCCTTGGAAACTGAACTCTGGTTTTCGAGACATTGGGAAAAATGTATTATCATTCCATTGAAAATAAAACATCCATAACGTCAAGATTTTTTCATCATGCAATCACATCAACTTTGTTATGTTTTTGAAATTCGTCTATAATGGAAGTTAAATTTAACGAAGTCTTTAACTCACATTTTGAAAGAAGGCGTAAATGAAAGTGTTTTGATACAGCGACGTGAAGCGCATGTTGAAGCCATATCTTGAATACAGCTTATTAAAGAAACAAAGATAACTAGCCTTAATTCTGAAAGCTTTTTTTAGGAAATTTAGATTGTATCGCATTTGGATACATTACTAGATGTTGGATAAAAAAGGGATCACACATAAATTAATTGATGCTATACAAAAAGATAATCGGATTTAGATTACTGGATGCTGAATAAAAGTGATCGCATTGAGATCGATTAGTGAATGATGGCAAACACGTGATAGCATGATGCTAGATAAATTGATGCATATTTCCCTTAATGTGTCGTGGAGCTTTATCTTCAATCGTTTAATGACAAAAATGTTGCAAATATTTAAGATAATGGGAATTCGGCATGTTTACATTCCTGTCATCACAATGTTGAATTGATGTGTGGGAGATATATTTTACATTCTAAACATCTGTTGTGTTTTATGTTATGTTACTTTTTTCGGTAACTGTGAGCAGATTTGGATGAGATTGCGAACAATTTATTTCTGGTTTTATTCGTAAACAAGAACTCCTTGATTATAGCAGAACTATTCAGATTCTACACATTACGTCATGAAATATACGTCATACACTACACATTGCTTCATAAAATACTTTATACTTTTATAATTATGCTTTGATAATACAACCAACAGTTGTTTAAACTTCTTCGGAATTTTACTATTGTCAAATCGATCAGCAAAGAGCATGCAAAGAAAGCATTTTAACATTCTTTATTATTCATATGTGATTTCATTATAACCAATTACCGTTACTTCAGGAATGTGGAGGGAAAAATGCAAAGACAAGAAGAGAAAATGAAGAAAAATAGCAACAAATCTTTGAATGGTGATGCTCTTTCATTCTTACCTAATACGGCTAAAGATTAAAAATCATTATTGCTGAATAACTTTGTTTGGTAGAGGAAACAAGTATAAAGAAAGACAATGAAAACTAGATACAAATAAATGTAAAAGTTTACCTTGGACACCTATCACATCTGCGTTGCAGAATAAACGTCCACCCAAGTTCTCTCCATGCTAGAATTTCATTGTACATTTACTCTTGCACGTGTTGATTTTATATCCGCTAATTTGACATATCCATTAATTTGACACATCGGACATTACTTATATTTCAAGTCACCTATATAAAATATAATTTTAATATGTCAGTGACACCGTTTGATAAACTAATTTGAAATATCTGCACCTTATACAAATTATTTGATGTCTGATAAATATTTGACATCTAAAATGCACAAATCTATCTGTTTTATTTTTGTCGGTACAGGGTTTATAAAACCTATGTCTCGGTGTAACTTAAAAGCCGAAATTTCGTAAGTCATTTTCTAATCATTATTTTATTTAATTTCGAGATGTTGGTGACATTAGTGAGGCCGATCATGCCTTAGTTTAACAGCTGACGCGCATTCTAAGATGTAAAATTGATACACCAGCAACTCATTAAACAATGAAACCTTGACGACTGATTCCCTATTCATGTTGGGATGTCATGTTTCTAACCATGCGATGCAGTTGTGATTATGAACATGTTTATACTTAGAGGTGAACTTAAAGACGTCATGTGTTCAAAAAAGTTCTATAATTTTATTAGGGTATGTTTTTATTTGGTATATTTTTATTTTGAAAAGTGCCATGGCCGTCTTCTGATTGTTATTCTTTAAACAGAACATATCATAATTTTATTGATTTAACGCATGCGAAAGAAACCCCACATATTCAATACAAACATAATGCATACATTGTACATGTATGTACAATGGATAAATATATGAATAAAATAATAATGAATGAAACGTGCCAACAAAAAGTTGTGTGCACATAAATCCTGCGAGAGAGAGAGAGAGAGAGAGAGAGTGGGGAGGAGAGTATAGTCTAAGTTTGAATGCCTTGTATACATATATACCGAGGTATTTTTCAGTTGTTACATCTTCATTTTTAACTAATGGTGGTTGTTTATACTTGCTTGGTTTCTGCCAATATTAGATTGTCTAAGAGAGGTACAATTGCCAAATTAGACCGAAATGATATTCATCTTCGATCTCATTATTTCACAAAGATCACATTTCCTTTCATGTCGTTCATAACCTACATATATACCGGTCTCGCATCTTCGCTAGCCAAGGTTCCGATGCGATAACCCTATCTACACACTGGCGTAACGAGCAGATTTTTATGTGCTTCGGGTCTGTGAATTTCATTAGATGCGGCGGCAAGCCACATCATCCAATCAAAATTAAGTTGTTCAAATATGAACACTGTTCCTACACGATCGCGACAAGGGGAACACACAACTTGAATGGACTGATAAATAAACAAATTTCAAGTGCCGGTCCGTGTTTGCACAAATACCTTTCACTCAAATACACCTGTAATCGTTTCCTTCTGGTATATAGTAACACTTTCGACGTTAAACTTCCAAAGTTCCCTTTTAGATCAATTGCCCCCATCGTTTCGGCCGATGTACAATGCACCCCGCTATTGATTAGTTGGCATTTCATAATAAGGGACCCAACTCATGAAATCCAACAGATGTCGCTTTGGACAAAGCTCCAATTTATCTGTTCGATCCGCCAGTTGTAGATACAATTATCATATCGGAACCTTGGCTCGATATTTAATGGGTGTGATGAAATCCTTAATTTACTTTAAGCCTTTATATGGCTGGCCTTATCAATTATTCTAAGATACGAATGGTTACGAACAAATCTTTTAGTCTTTATACACGCATACAGTTTTCAAAGCAATTTCTTAACTCCAGTCAGGACTAAGTTTTTCAGCCTTTTGGTTCAAAAGCGATAAAAAGAAGGGAAACAAGCACATTATTAATTTCATTGTGTAGCCTATATACGTGAATGCCAACAGAGAACACATACATTGGACTGTCAATAAGCAACAAAGAATACGATTTGTTAACTGCATCCGAAGTTTTTATTAGCTATTATTTGATGTGAATGTAGTTTAGTGTAGTATCATGGAAGCATTGACAACCCAAAGAAGTCTTTGGGGTAATAGGTTTGTTCATTCGTTCGCGGTTTCCGAATCATTTTTTCAAAACTGAGTAGGTATTCAAACAGACTTGCTTTCTTCAGGTCACAGAGAGCAGTAAGTCGCTTGCATCATGGATCTAGATAAATAAATATCAGCAGAAACGATAATTTTCCGTTATCAGTCTGCAAGTCGAAATAATTTGGGTTTCTCAACGCGTTAAACCGGGCAGGCGTATGTGATAAATGAGATAAGAATGCCTTGATATGTTTGCATTCTCGTCAACATGTTAACTGTACGATCACAAGTCGAAGTCGCACGAGTCTGGTAACTTGCCATGAAGGGTGGATATTTCTAACTATAGTGAGTTAATTCGTAGTCATTAGTGCTGGAAGACTTGTATCATGGAATGGCTTGTTGAAAAATTCTTTTGAGGATTACTGATCATGGTAGAATAATTATCGTACACTGTTTGTTTTGTTCAAAACTTAGCCATGTGCTCAGAGATGACTTTATATCCTCGGGCTCAGCCCTTGGGTTAGAAACATTTCCTGACTTTATATCCTTAGGTTACACCCTTGGTTTAGAAAAATTTCTTGACTATATTATCGCACTAAGCACTGGGGTTAGAAACATTTCCTCTGTGTTTTGGTCCCTATAATTTACCACAGCTAAGAAGCAGTTATGCCAATAAGATACATAAAAATTATATGTATGTATGTATGTATGTATGTATGTATGTATGTATGTATGTATGCATCTATGGATGCATGCATGCGTGTATGTATGTATGTATGTATGTATGCATGCGTGTATGTATGTATGTATGTATGTATGTATGTATGTATGTATATTTGTATATGTGCGTACGTGCGTGCGTGCGCGCGTGCATGCATGTCTGTGTGTTTGTGTATGTATGTACGAATGTGTGTGTGTGTGTGTGTGTGTGTGTGTTTCTTTAACTTTGGTTTACCTGACTGTCCCTCTGTCGGTATCTCTATTAATATGCCTTTTAGAACAGTCGAGACTTTCCTATTGATCTAACTGACTTAATTACAAGCACATGTAAAACCTTTTAGTTTTATTATGTCATCCTAAATTTACGTTTTGCTTTCGTATTCTAAATCCTTCCGAAGCTGAACAATAAAAACCTTTTCAATAAGTTTGTTGCCATGGATACAGACCATTATTTTGTGGGGGGATGATAAACTCTTTGTTCGCTGTTTCATCTTTTGGACGGAAATCATGTGTGAGAAACCACTGCCGGATTCTTAGCAGACACTATTTCTTTTGGACTAAAACCATGTGTGGGAAACCATTGCCGGATTCGTAGTTGACACTATTCTGTCAAGTACAAACTGTTGTACTTTAAAACGGATAATACTGGATCTGAATCTGACATATAGTGTAATGGAATATTTACTAACACATGCTCAGCGGTTACTTGAAACTTGGAATCATTTGATGATAATTCATAGACAAGAACGAACCCGATTGCATCTGTGAAAAAAATTGCTAGGGCTAAATATATTGTATTTGAGATCTGGTTGTATCTGGTTACATTAACCGCATTCGGTATGACTTTAAAATCGCTTTATGGCTTGTGCTCTGGAAGAAGCTGCTCATAGGTATCTACATAGGTAGCAAAAAATTAGTACTTAGTGCATGCAATTTTTGAATAGTCCGAAATTATCGTACATTCTACACTTCGTTTAATTAAGTTGTTTAATTCAGGTTTTCTATATTGTTGGTCAAATCCAGAACACCAAATAGCCAAACTATACACGTGCAGATCGTACATTATTTGATATTACAATATTAGTACTGCAAAGGGAACATTGTTCTTTGTACAACAATAATTCTATCTGATAACAGAAAAGAGCGGTGATCCAGCATTTATGATTTCCCTGAAGTGGAGTGTGCATATACTTCATCAAGAAGACAATTCTAAACTGTCTTTTGAAATGACTGAATGACGAGTATTTTGCAACCGAGATGCTAAACGCATTCCCGGTGTTATAGATCAGATTCCTGTTTTAATCTCCCTTCTACCTGACGTAACAACAATCACAGCTACTTATCCTGTGTCCCGCACCCACCACACACACGAATCAGCCCATCCCATTTATCCATGACTGTACAGTGTATCTATTTTCTGATTAAAATCGTCCTGGTTATATGAACTACGTTATATTACATATTATATTCTGAACATTATAGTATATCCCCTAGTAGAAATAAAGGTTAATGCAATTAAATTTGAAGCAATAACTGAGGAACAGCGTTTATATATGGCTTTTGTTTTATTTTGTACGTAATTATTTACTAATTTTCAAGCTATTCATTAACTAAATTGCCTTTTTAATATTCATATGAGCATGACATCACCTCATATTTCATCTGACCATCGTAGGAGTTCCAGTTCAGTTAGGTGTTACGCGAACCTGTCCCTATGCTGTAATATATCAGTAGTTAATTTTTAACTACGTTGCGAATTTAGGACCCTATTTCAAGTTACACTTAAGTTTTTTTTTTAAAGAATATATGCTAAGTTCCTAAGAAATAAGACGACGAAAATGAACAAATACCAGTATAATACTTAGTGGTTTATTTAATAACCTTCCCAACAGTCATACATTATTTTGCCAGCAATGTCCCCAACAGCTTCTTGTTAAAAGCTAAAAAAACATGGTACATAAACATACTTACTAACAAGATATACATATCAATAAATACACACACACACACACACACACACACATATCAATGTAACTATTGATATATTACAGCATAGGGACAAGTTCGCGTAACACCTAACTGAACTGGAACGCCTACGATGGTCAGATGAAATATATATATGTTTGTATATTAAAACGGGTTCGAATCTCCGTATTGTCTAACCTGTATCATAACGATATGTCTTTCTATTAAAAATTATGTTAATGTTTAGCATTCTCCTGCAGGGTCAAGGATGGCTCTTTGACATCTGTATTGTGTATATTTGTATATATATATATATATATATATATATATATATATATATATATATATATATATATATATATATATATATATATATATATATATATATATATATATATATATATATATATATATATATATATATATATATATATATATATATATATATATATATATATATATATATATATACATATATATACATACATATATATACATATATATATACATATATATACATACATATATATATACATATATATATACATACATATATATATACATATATATATATATACATATACATATATATATACATATATATATATATATATATATATATATATATATATATATATATATATATATATATATATATATATATATATATATATATATATATATATATATATATATATTAGATACAGATGTTAGCAATTTCGATAGGTACACGTCAGTTTTATCTTCAAAGTTGTTTGCAAATTCAATGGCCCTTAAACCGAATATGAGTGTCAATTATATTACTTTAAAACAACCTAAAAGCTTTTAAACGGAAGAATAATCTCATTGTAACAATTTGTATTAGATCGGCAATTAGGCTAAGTGGTTCTATACAATTATTTACTCTCTGCTTGCATAACATGGAGTTTAATCGATACTTCGTGATGTGTTTTCCGCCCAATCAATTGAAACCACATGTGGTGTAGTTTTAAGCGATACTTTTAACGATAGTTTTGCTGTTGAAGAGTTTCTTGACCACTTTTAAGCAACAATGGGCATATGAACTGCATTATTTGCCCTTGATTACAGAGGATACGTCACGCAACTCCATCCATGTATTAGAAAATAAATTTCTTTCACATATTATAATCTAGAATAATTTCAGCTTCTAGCTGTTTTCGTAACAAGAGCACATAAATATGGGGAGTCAAGGCTGATTGTTGAAATGAAATATGGATCGTGGCAATATTTGACGTGAAACCTTTCCATGATCGTACAAATTTAATTTCATAGTATTTCATCAACGGACCATACATTAATTATACAGATATTCGGGGGACTCGGTTGGCCGAGTTTTAAAATCGCTTGACGACACATATCACTGTAATCTCACCTCTGTCCGCGTGTGTTCAAGTCTCAGGCTTGGTCAGCGTGGGTATGTGAGAAGCGTGCCATAAGTTCCCGTGGGTGTGTGGTTCTTAATTAGGTTTTAACGGGATATTCCTCTACCAGGATGCCATGTACTCAAAATTCCACAACAACATCAAATGATTTCATGCAACAATTTAAATAAAGCTGATGCTGCCCATATCATAATCTCTGATGTACACCATGTGTTTCTCTCTTAAACGATGACAAGGAATTTGACTCCGAGAGACTGAAAACCAGGCTTAATCAGTGTCGCTATTGCTGAACATGTACGATAACACAGATACAATAATCCTGTTAGAATTTTAAATGTACCTTATGTGTTATGTTTGGCAATGACCCGAAAGATGAGTTTTACCAACGTTCTTTCACAAGCGACACAGTGGAACACGTCCATCCCAATTTATTTTATATCAATGAATATCGAAACGTTTCCTATAGTAAGCTTTTAAGCTTTCCTTGAAATTGGATGATTAAATGTATTCCCTGGAAACGCTTAAAATGCAGGAGCTGGCGGGTACTTCGCCCCCTGGGTTCCGACTAAGGGTTCCATATCACAGACCACTTGCCTCCTTGTAAACGCCTCATCCCACCACCCAAAAACCCAACCAAAAACAAAAACAATAATCCTGGATTAGCACTGAACTATACTTCTTTGTTCTCAGCGGCTTTCTTTAAGGAGCTAAACACACTGGCGCGTATCAAGAGTTATGTGTTAATTTTGCTCCTTTTCAATAAGTTTGCAGAGTGTTCTGTCAGCGCCTGTAGCTACTTAATCATCTGATAGTCGTTGTCACAGTCTTTTGAACCTTATCACTAAAAGTGATGCATGTCTAGAAAAAAGAGAGAGAGAACAAAAATAGCATGCAGTGAGATGAAGGATATATCAGAAGCTCGTTCTTACATCTATTAATTAGATGTTTTCCCCCCAAAACAACTGGTAGAAATGAATGTTTCTAGCAGCCTTCCCTAGCATCCTCAACGATTGTTGAATGATTAACGTTCTCTAATTTTGCAAAGGGCTCACGGTGATCCTGTTGATACTAAAAGATCAATCATTTATCATCGTCATTCTTCAGTAGTTTCAAATTCCCATTTTTATCTAACACTCCGAGTAAAAACAGTACCTAACTCATATTTGTCATGTTGGACTTGGCATAACGAAAAGCATACCATACATGATGAAATATACTATAAGATCTGCACAGACCAAACTTTATTAGAATTATTTGGCATCGATGACGTCTTTTCCGTTAGCAGTATCTCACGAACAACACATTACTCAACCGTACCTGTGATATACAAATGTTTGTATCTCATTGTTCATACATGATAGTTATGAAAATGGATGATTTCTGCCTTGATCAAGACGATAGGACATTTCATTTCATTATATTACATTTCATTTCTTTATATTTCTCTACATTCTGGCAGCTCAAACTGTACAAATATGGCAATATGTACACGTTGCCCTTCATTAGACGACACAACTTCAATTTTCAGCTTTCTAAAATTGTAATGTATATCTGATGTAATTTATATTTATTTTAATTTTATTGTTTGTTTGTCAGCTTTATATGATTTATTCTGTTATATGCTATAATAACATAATCTTGTTTACGTGATTTGGAATTTTTTTCAGAAAAGAGTTTGACCTTGATTGATTTATTTGTAAATACATAAAGCTGACCTAGTTCCCGACATCAATTCAAAATTAGTAACAGTGACGTGAACAAGTTCTTTTTTTAATTTCTTTTTATTGTGGGAATAATAAGGTTGAGATCGAGGCTGTGTTTAATACGTGACCCTAAGCTTGTAAATAGTTTCATTGATGTAAACAACTTTTTTTATATTTTATTCTTAGAGTAAAATGATTGGTATTTGTCAGGGCCACGTTGAGAGCACGTGATGTAAACTTGATCACGTGACCATCATCTGGGCACCTGTTTTGTCCAGTATTCAGGTTTTATACCATTGTTTTAGAGAAATAATCTCAGTCTGGGCTTAAAACGCTTGGTGTCAAGTTGCTTTCTTCTCTTGTAGCCAGTTTGCGAGTTATACGTTAATTTTTCTTCAGATTATTTGGATTCTAAAAGATTAATTCGTTTCTCTGGAAATATTTTGAGTGCTCATACAGAATTCCTGAACAAAGACATTTCTTAAAAATTTTAATCGGATTTCCAACACATGAGTGTTATTTCTTGTGTTTCTACAAGGAACGGTAGACATCAGTACAGTACAGGATACAGATTTCGTCATCGCCTTCCATCTTGGATTCTTCGTCGGGACTCGAACTTGAAGTCATTAGAACATTTCATTATTAGGACTTATACAATTTTATTCGTGGATTATTCTTGGATTACTTTTGGACTTGGTTATTAAAACCTAAGTTCTTATTTTTTCATGTTTTACAGAGTTTTTCAAAGGAAATAAAATAATTGTTAAATTTTTCAAAGCTTGTTGTTTTCACTCTTTCTTGTGTTATTGTTTATTCGAACCTAAACACGTAACATAAGAAAATAATAAATCCAACTAGCAATTGGATATGGCACTATGCTATTTATTTGTCCACATCTACCGAAATTTACCTAAGTAATATAATTTCGAATTAAGAGTATTGTTTTGTTTTAAAAGGGCAATCATACATTCAGTGAAATAATGCGGTGAAATATGCATTAATTTCCAAATTCTTCAGCAGGTCAGAAGAACAAGGGACTTCAGATCTATTCTTTGCTATGTGTTAAGGTGAAAAGAAAATAACCGTCTCACTTGAATTTTGACTTGATTATTTTTCTCTCAGACATTTATTAATTATATCCGTCTGTTTATGGAAGTAAAAATTAAGTCCATATCACAGACATTTTCGTTTATATTGTCTGGCAAATTTCTTCTTAACGGTAACAAATATTACTTGTCTTTTGCATCTTAACTGATCGTAATTCAGAACTAAAACAATAGTGTCTGCAGTTTGTACTGAATATTCAAAATCTGAGTTAGATTGACTGTGATTTGCAGGAACTTATCAAGAAAGATAATATAATGCGAGACGATGTAAATATCATTATCAGCTGCATTAGTACTATTTTAATTTGCTCAGATGAATTAACATTTCTCAAACATTGACTTAAAGCTGATTTTTTTTTTTGCAAATGCAAGCAGAAAAAGTCTAACTCGAAGCCCTGTTTGCCAATGACTGTAGTAAAGCCAGAAAACATTAACACTTGTTTAGGAAACTCCACGAATTGACAAAAACTGTATCGAGTAAAGCTAATAAGCTAACTGCCAGCAGACACTATCCAAAACTCATCCAAAGGAAATTACGCACTTTATAATCAAAAGATCCAAAGAGATACTGCAATGCGATAAATAATCTCGGCAAAAATAACATTGGTTAAAAGTATTGTAGTGCACGAGTTTTTTTAATATATTAAAGAATTTAACTCCGTGAACATAGGCAGTGACTATCGAGTAATCAGTGAAACAGTGCAATCGATAACTCTCGTTTAAATAACACAATTACAGCTGAGGAAAGCTTAAAATTCGTTACAAATCGCAAAAATAATCAAGCAGGTCCAATTATAATATATTAAATGAATATAGAAAATGTTATAATGTTGCAATGTTAAATGTGTACGTAAAAGGTTTTAATATACTTTGAATACTGGCTATCTTACAGATAGTTGCACTAATGGAGTTGTTGTGCCAATTTATAAAGGGGTGACAAAACGGATATGTCAAATTTTATATACGTGTTCGTTTCGTAAGCTGCTTTGATAAAGGTTTTACCGTAATACTACATTTGAAGTTTTCTAAATTCCGAAATTCCATATGAACAAAATTGGATAGAAATTATAAGGTCAAATATTTCTGGTCTTCAAAATAGTCTCTGGAGAGTTTGTACGTCTAATCAGAGTTTGATAGATTCTCTTCGATACACGAATACTTGGTTGTTTGCTAGTAAATGCGTGTAGAGGATACGATGTACCCTCAAAACTTACTGATGTTGTAAATATGTTAAATATTATGTTGCTTACATATATATATATATATATATATATATATATATATATATATATATATATATATATATATATATATATATATATATATATATATATATATATATATATATATATATATATATATATATATATATATATATATATATATATATATATATATAAAACGTAACTAATTTTCTCAATTACAGGTTATTTAAAACTAATTTTGATTTAGAAAAGATCTATATTTCTCATTATCAAAACATATATCTAAACATTTCATCAAGTTTAGAACTGGAAATCGTAGCTTTCCCATTGAAAGCGGTAGATAGACTAAATGTTTCTTTAACGAAAGATATTGCACATTCTGTCAGTCTCAGTCAATAGTGGATTAATATTATTTTCATGATGAAAGACAAAAATGTATACCACGTTCTTACTCTTCTATGACTAAGGTTTATAAGTATAATAAGTTACCAAATGCATGCAACGTATGACCCTTAAAAATATTTGCTGGCGTTTACATGTGTTTCTGAATGTTGTAAACCCTTCTCATCACTATGTACTAACATGACACGTTATATTTGTGTTCTAACTAACATGACATGTTATATGTGTGTTCTAACTAACATCACGCTTTATATGTGTGTTCTATTTCTTATATACCTCATATGTTGTAACCTTGACAACCTGAGTGCAATAAAGTCTTGTCTTGTGTCTTGTAACGACTGGAACGATCTTTAAAAATCCATTCACTTTTTTCAGGTTTATAAAGAACATCTTAGAACACCCTCCTGCGGATCTAACCTCAACTGTACTAAAATACCAGTGACATCAGACTAATGTTAGAGATCTTACATCATATACTAAGACACTAATTCCGTCAATATTACCGTTAGATATTTCACTTCAGGTACTAAGATACTAATGCCATCAATATTGCCTTTACAGATCTTGCAAAAGATAATAAAATACCGATGTCATCAATACTACCGTTATAGATCTTATATCAGATACCAAGATAGTAATGAAATCAGTACTACCGTTAGAGATCTTCATCAGATGCTAAGATACCAATGCCATGATCTACCGTTAGAAATCTTACATCAAATACTAAGATACCAATGCCATGTGTTACCGATAGAGATCTTACATCAGATACTAAGATAGCAATGCAATCAGTACTAGAGCTAGAGATCTTACATCAGATACTAAGATACCAACGCCATGTGTTACCGTTAGAAATCTTACATCAGCTACTAAGATAGCAATGCAATCAGTACTAGAGCTAGAGATCTTACATCAGATACTAAGATACCAATGCCATGTGTTACCCTTAGAGATCTTACATCAGATATTAAGATACCAATGAAATCAGTACTACCGTTAGAGATCTTAATTCAGACACTAAGATACCAATGTCATGTGTTACCGTTAGAAATCTTACATAAGATACTAAGATACCAATGCCATGGGGTACTGTTATAAGTACATCAGATACCAAGAGAGCAATGAAATCTGTACCGCCGTTAGAGATCTTGCATCAGATACTAAGATACCAATGCCACGTGTTACCGTTAGAGATCTTACATCAGATATTAAGATACCAATGAAATCAGTACTACCGTTAGAAGTCTTACATCAGATACTAAGATACCAATGTCATGTGTTACCGTTAGAAATCTTACATAACATACTAAGATACCAATGTCAGGTGTTACCGTTAGAAATCTTACATCAGATACTAAGATACCAATGATATGTTTTACCATTAGAAATCTTACATCAGATACTAATATACCAATGTCAGGTGTTACCGTTAGAAATCTTGCATCATATACTAAGATACCAATGCCATGTGTTACCGTTAGAAATCTTGCATAAGATACTAAGATACCAATGTCACGTGGTACCGTTAGAAATCTTACATCAGATACTAAGATACCAATGTCAGGTGTTATCGTTAGAAATCTTACATCAGATACTAAGATACCAATGCTATGTGTTACCGTTAGAAATCTTACATCCGATACTAATATACCAATGTCATGTGTTACCGTTAGAAATCTTGCATAAGATACTAAGATACCAATGTCACGTGGTACCGTTAGAAATCTTACATCAGATACTAAGATACCAATGCCATGTGTTACCGTTATAAATCTTACATCATATACTAAGATACCAATCCCATGTGTTACCGTTAGAGATCTTACATCAGATACTAAGATACCAATGATATGTGGTACCGTTAGAAATCTTACATCAGATACTAAGATACCAATGCCATGTGTTACCGTTAGAAATCTTACATCAGATACTAAGATATCAATGTCATGTGTTACCGTTATAAATCTTACAACATATACTAAGATACCAATCCCATGTGTTACCGTTAGAGATCTTACATCAGATACTAAGATACCAATGTCATGAGTTACCGTTAGTGATCTTACATCAGATACTAAGATACCAATGTCATGAGTTGCCGATAGAAATCTTACAACAGATACTAAGATACCAATGAAAATAATACTACCGTTAGAGATCTAACATCAGATACTAAGATACCAATGTCATGTGTTACCGTTAGAAATCTTACGTGAGATACTAAGATACCAATGCCATCATTATTACAGTAAGAGATCTTACGTCAGATACTATCGTCTTCTTTTTTCATATGAACTACTAAATACTGTGTACAAATTTATATTTCGACTATGAGACTCACATGCTTAGTTGTAGAGTTCAACTGTAATCTTGAAAACATATTTTACGTGCTTTCTTGACGTCATCTGGTAATACATAATTGGCAAGCTTGCAGATAAGGAAAATAAACATTGCGGAAGCTGCTTTATATAAAGTTCGAATGAAATCATTGAAGTTTTCTTCATGCTGAAACCCGTTAAGCTACTATAGAAGCAACGGGAAAATGGCACGGGTGCCCTGTATGAGTCAATTTTGTTTCTTCAAAATTGATTGTTGTTGCGTGTTCAATAGAAAGCAGACTGAAACTGATACACCACCTTTTAAACGATTCGAAATAGTTTTGTCAGAAACACTAAACTGTTGTAAGGTGGCAAGTGTTGTCCGTCCAACACCCTTGTTGGCAATTGCACTATGGAAAAGTGTAGTGATGTAATATCTATAATATACGTGTTGCAGATAATGTTCTATACAGTTACCCTTACTACAGAATATTGGCAGGCATTTGCTTAATAACGGCAAGACTCTGTTAGAAAAACGAAATCGCGGAATATTACAGCTTTATTAGGGAAGATGAAGAATGGGAAAAAAATTATATTTAGTCATATATGTCTATGACTTTTGTTCCACGCATGCTGTATAGATGTGAAGATAGTAGCTTTACAACGTCATATTAACGAATACATAAACGTTTGACTAATAACATCGCATCGTATGTACGTAGGATAAAGTATGATTTTTTCTGAAACAGCGTTGAGCTATAATATCGATTGGCTATATTAAATGGATATGAAAATAATGCATATTATTTTGGTGGTTTACTTATGTTTATAAACGCTGTGTTGATACTTATAACGTGTGATGCAGTGCAGTGTAAGAAAGTGTGGAGAGTAAGCAAACGACAAAAACAATACATCGGAGACTTTCTCAGACTGCTCTGGGGTAGAACTTTCACTTTCCGTCTTGACAGAAGCGACTGAATTTCTTCGATTAGAGTGACCTTGTCCTTGAAACTGCTTGTATAGGCAGTGTGAAATCACATTGAAACTGTTTTCTTGACCATTGTTCATAATGACCTTGAACTTTCACATTTAGATCTTGCAGTCGAGAAACTTCATTGTACCTCCACGGGCTGTAACGGCTGGTGAGACGATATTCAGCTGATCAAGCGTAACGCCGAAATTGGTGTTCCTATGAGAGGGTATAGTTATTGTAATTTTGTAACCTGTTGATGGTGAAATCAGCAGACATCTTTCTTTGTTCGTTTTTCTAAAACATTCCTGATGGTAAAATTGGATGTACCTGCCTAAAGTAGATCTTATGTTAATACGTTGACACTAAACAATAACTCGTCTGCAACATCGTGTTTTAAATTCTTGACAATATTAGCTTAAGATGATCTGTGTTATCAAATTTGAAATAATAAATACATCGTTACGGTTTCAATAACATTCAACATCAAAATAAGTATGATTCTATTCTTCGTTTAAAGCTCGAACCTTCGTGTCTTGCATCATCAATCAACTCGCTCATGATCAGGAAAGCAGACCCATTAGGGCAGTGAGATATATTGTGTTTCTTTTTATTTTAACATATTCTACAGCGACACTCACCAACCAATACCTTTAAAACTGAGATGATGTTCAGTTATCATTGGTTCGAAATGAAATAGAGCAATAAAAGGTGTTTATGTGTGGCTTTCTAACTTATAAATAATTAACATTGATGAAAAAGACATTATTCTTTATTAATCCCAGAGTTACTGTGATTTTGTATGTATTGTCTGAAGCCAAATGGTGGGAAACTGTTTCTTGATGCTTGTCTTTGATCATGAGAACACCATCCCTATGTGTGAATGTTTGACCAGATTTTTATATACAAAAATATAAAAAGTTTCCAATTGCTGCACTTTGAGCAAAATCAACTCTAAAAATGGGTTAAATTGCAGTATTCAATCTCCTCACTTGTTAGACACCACGAAAACATTAACATGAAATGATTGCTCCTTTAAATTGATTGGGAAATTACTTACAAATAACAAGACAAAAGTTAAAAAGGTCAAAGGTCAAGTAAGTTCCTAGAACATTGCAAAAGTAAGGAACAGTGCTTAATTACATATATTACCCTAATATTTACCTCTTCTATTTAGTTTACCAAAAACGCGAGTAATATGTCCCATGTTGGTCCAACACTCGTGTAATTCTTTAATGTGATTAAAGTAAGTGCTGCTGCGTATCTCCAACACAGGATAAATGCATACAACTAATAAAGGCGAGCAAACCAAGCAGTTTGTTTCATAAAAAGTTGTTGTTTTGGTGTTTTGCTTCATAGCAAAACAAGGTTATTTAGTGCGAATGCAATTGGAGTGAAGAGCCTTGTTTAAGGACACATCGACTGAGGCTTATCCGATAGCAGGATTTGATCCAACACCCATTCGATTGCGAGCCCAGCATGCTAACCACTGAGGCACTGTGCTTCCTTTTTCATCAGACGTATATGAGATATATTTTTGTCTGATACTCCAACGAGTCTTACTTGTGTTGTAACTTTGACCACATTTATTTTGTGAAAAATAAGTTCCTAATTAGCTGGAGTTATATGTATCGAACACCATTTCTCCCATCTTTAACAATTGTGCATATGTGTTTTCGTTTGATTTGTGAAAGAGACACATGCATAATGCGGACTTTTTTAAAATGTGAACTGAATCCTTAAACATGCTAAAATATCGAGTTCTTTCAAATTTATGACATCAGCATCTTCTCCACATTGAAAGGGACGTCATGGCTTAAGATAATGTGCATCATGCATAACAGTACGTTCGTTTGATTGGGTGGAATGAAGGAAAGGCAAACGATGCACTGTTGATGGCTAAACAGAGAAAATTAACTGAAGTTGTTGAAACCATGAGAGTGTATTATGCATGCATTTCCGACGTACTGCTTTAAAGAGTTTGTCATTGTTCATGATGTTTAAGCAATCACAATGTAGATGCAAATCCAGGTATGTCAAGACAAATGAACTCTATTTATCTACTTTGGTCAACATCAAGTTATGCTTTCCTTTTTGAGTCACTAGACTTTCTGAATGAATTACGAGGATCTAATAGTATCATATACTCAGACTGACGCAATGGCAATTAATAATTTGGTAGATGACATAAATGTAAACATGCTGCTGTTTAGTTTCCTATGTGCTAAAAATGGGAGGCTTTCTTTGAACGTTCCGGAAAATTTTCAACCGAGGAAAAGTTTTCTCTAATGGAGATTGTTGCGAATCTCATTAGAACTGATACAGCAGTTTGAAAGAAGTGCCAAGCATGAGGAATTCATTGATTGATTTTAAGATTACTCACTTTGATGTGTGTTACGTGGTAGTGGTGGTTGTGGTAGTGGTTATTGTTATCTAGAGGATGATAGAAGTCGATGTTATTTTCAGGATCGCGTGAATAGTAAAAAATATGAAATTAATGGAAGGAAAAAAATGGAGATCTGAACAGAGACATAGAATATAATTAAACAAGCCCCCAAATATAAACTGTAACTCCAAATCACATCACAACACATAATTTGTAACAATCTAATAAAGTTGAAAAACAAAATAAGATTTGTATCAGACACTTGAAGGACACACTTCTATTAGACAAATAATTACCAAAAGGTATCAAAATGCAATTAGCAGTTCCGATTACAGATATTACAAAAATTTATTCAAAAGATAACGTGAGCGTTTAAAGTGAGTCGTCCAGCATGCATGCATAACCTGATGATGTGGATGGGGTCACTCCAGATTCAACACCCATAGTAGGTTCCGGTCCATATTTTACTCTTACTCCATTGTGCTTCAGCCTACAGAGACTTCTCTCTTTCATCTAGCCTTTTTAACTGTAGTATGCCACGTATCCTGCTCTGTGAAACTATCTGCTTGCTCTATTTTCCCCTTTTCCAGATTTGTCTCTCAAGACTTACAATACATGTCTTTTGAACTTCTTTTAAGGGAAAAAGTACCCTCTACTTCTTCTTCTTCAGAGTGACGATCTCAACTAGACTGATAAATTTTACGGCATAAGACATTTATTAAACACAAACTTTCGCGGGGAAAACACAAACGAAGCCGTTACTTGTACAATCAAACTCTAGATTTATTTAACAGCCAAAAATTAGCACACTCCCATCCAGGTTTTTTGAAATTTTTTATCTTCCCACTGCCTTCAGTACCGATCTCTGCAAAGTTTTAACTTATGAGAAATATGTCAGCAAGTACAAACGATCTTTCTGCAATATCTCCACCCTTCGTACTTTTTGTATACTGTAACA
The DNA here is from genome assembly GCA_028554795.2 of Sinohyriopsis cumingii. Lineage (NCBI taxonomy): Eukaryota > Metazoa > Mollusca > Bivalvia > Unionida > Unionidae > Sinohyriopsis > Sinohyriopsis cumingii. The sequence goes on from CM068827.1 coordinate 113,161,193, forward strand.
CATTATATCGTCTTGACCAATTAGCCTGGCATAATTGTCGGATGGACCTCATTAAGAATCAATCATGTCCCCATTAGTCAACAACATTCTGCTGTATCCATCTCCCCTGTCATGCATTTAATTATTTGCCAATAAAACCCAGCAGATTAGCATGTGTATGTTCACTCTGACACCTGTTCATTACAAGCACCTACAAAAAAAGTTCATACTGATAGTAGTATGATGAATTCCGTGATTGGTCTAAAGATTACTAAGAGTGAACTGAATGGCGAGCATATGGAATATTACTCAGATGGGACTCTTTCGAAAATCTGATGGATACGGTATATTAATCTTGTCCAGATACATATGCAGCTATAGTTTTTTGCCCACACGGGAACCTTGGTCTATTCATTTATTTTCTTGGGAAAATATGTATTTTTGCAGGGTACAAATCATGTAACAAATTGTTCTAGATAGATGACATCTGAATCCTTTAAATTTTGATTAGTAGCATTACATTTAGGGATAAACTGCATGTAAGAGGAAAAAATCCAAACTAACAAATTGGAGAAAATATTAACGTGGATGCAGTAACTGACATGCATAAATCTCCTTCAGTAATTTCTTAGCTTCAATGAGAATGTTAAAGGTTTGTCGATCTGTTTGAAAACGCAGCATTTATGAAATAGATTCATTAACTGATCAGAAACCTTACGTTCCTGCTTTTGAACCCAGATGGGATCGCTCGAGATAACGCTTATTTAAGCATTCATTGAACGCAGAGAAGCAATTATGGGTTTATTTATATGATACGATGTAAATGACCAGCTTTGTTATCAAATATGAAAAAGGAAAATGACTAGTTTTATGATATTAGAGACGGTTGTTAAACAGATGCTCGTAGACTTAGAAGGAAAGTCAAGAACTCTGTTCAATGCACCAGCTGTGGATTTGTTTGCAAAAGACAGAAAATCAGGGAGCCACTGGAGACAAGTACTACATTCGAAAGATCGCTGCTATTTCCTGGAACAATGTAGGTATTAAAGTACCCTTTTACTCCTGTCTCCATATAATTGTAAAGGTAAACATTAATGTTGTCAACGGTAAACATTAATATTGTCAAAAGTAACATCAACGTTGTAATGGTGATGTGAATCGTCTATGTAATATGTCGTAGTACTACCGCTGGGATGCTGACATCATAGCACATATTTGGTACATGTTGGTACCTGGTATATAAACTTTACGTTGTGTTATTGATGGACTTAGGAACTGTATCATTCTCAAATGACTGGTCGATGATTTTACATGAGAGGCCATTCTAAATTAAATTTATAAGACCAGACAAATAATTTCTTTCTTTAGACAGTTTTGGTTCATGTGTTTTAACCTAAATAATACAGTAAATAGGTGATGAATTAAAATACGCAGATAATGATGTGTTTTGTTTTTAAAAAGTCGTCTGCTCGCTGTTATGCAATGAACACATTCACTTGAAACGACTTGAGAGCAAAAGTAAATTCCAAAGTTACATGGGATTTGTCACGTTTAAGTGAAACACCTGAGACATTTAATGAGACTGTACTGGACCTTGTGTCATTTTTGTCCACTCTACTGACCATTAGTAGGAGGGAACATGTCTGTTGCTTTTATTTAAAGACGAAATATTATCCCACCAGTCTGGAATACGTATCCGCTAAGTTTCAAAGTACCAATCCTAGGCCATTACAAATCGGATGTCGTACAATTGTATGGGTATATGGTGTAGCACACCTGGCTACAAATATTTGGAAGAAATCAAACAGATTTTCCTTTAGAAAAATAATTATATTGTAGAGAGTAGATAAAATATTTAGGCTGGTGAATATCTGCTGCACTGATTTCAGTTCATCGGTACATTGTTTGTCTGAGTTATCCCATGATGAATATGCAGCCTTCTCCAGACACTGAGAAGTAGGAAATGGCCCTTGACTTCTCTTCAGACTAAACCAAACTATAACTACAATTCTAAGTGCGTAAATTTATTTTACGCAAACGTCTGTAGCAGTGTCTAGACCAACACTCTATTCATTTCCAAAACATTAAGTCACACAATCTAATAACCCCACCAATTTATATATTTGGATTTCCTCATAACATCCTGCATACTGGTTCTAGATATTTAATAATGGAGATTAAAACTATAATATGAATAATTTAATAAATTCCTACAATTACGAAAGATCTGTTTGACTGACCGAGTGACCGAGTGGTCTAAAGCGCTTTCCATCACGGATCACTGCCATCTCACCTCTGTCTGGGTGGGTTCGAGTACCGGATTCGGCTAATGTGGGTATGTGAGAAAGCTTGCCAGTAGCTTCTCGTCGGTCGGTGGTTCTTTCTGGGGTTTTCGAGGGTTCTTCCTCCACCATTAATACTTGCCGCCATGTATAGTCCATCGTGTGCTGAAAAATGGCGTTAAACCCTACAACAACAACAACAACAACAACAATTACGAAAACTTGTATGTGGCATTTGAGTCCAATGCAACTTATTTGTATATATATAGTCTATTTCTTACCTATGGACGTTTCTGCATTGTATGCATGACACGAAGCGTAACATTCACTATACATGCCCATGCACATGTTCAGAAATCGTCGTACCTCGGTCTTTGGGATACATAGTATACATCTCAATTTTAACAACAAATGCAAGAACACAAAAAAGACAACTACGAATATGATACTTGCGGTAAAACAAACGTGACTAATGAAGTGTTTCTCGACTTTATTATCACGTGTTAAACACTTATCTGCACTTTGATATTTGCACTTTTTGACCTGGATATAATCTGTAAAATACTTTTCAACCACTTAAAAGTGTCTTAAAGGAACAATCTTTTGATACCAAAATGATATTGGGTTTCATCAGTGATAAAACATAATGATAATTGAATTTCATCCTATTTTCATTGTGGGTATTGTGCCACCACAGCCCCGTTTTTATGTGCAATGTCGCACTCCTTAATTTTGAGATTTTGGACATGTCTAGGAGAGGCAAAGAGGAAAGGGACCCCTGTGACGCTGTGAGCCATTGATAGCTGGTACGCCCTGGAACGCTGAGACTCGTACGATCAAATTTTCGTCCAGTTTTACTATTGGACACTTACTTTCCCAATAATGTGTGTGCCACCTATGCAATTTTCCAAATTTTTCGAGTTGTATAATTTTCTTTATTATTTTTAACAAAAGATTGGAATTTTGTATACATGGTGTGCCTTAATTTTCCAAAAAGGTGCCAATCAGCTGGGTATCAGGTACCCTGTATACATTTTGTATCCTGTTAGGTTGTTTATTTTTGGTTTTGAATTTTGATGGTAGTAATCAAAGGTTCAGATCAGAATTTTGTGGATAGAGCTTTTGTGAAAAGAGGACTTCATAAACCAAAGGAAGAACCTCGTTAATAGAAGGCAATTTTTCTTCCTTTTCTGTTTTCTTTCTGCTTTCTGTTGTTGAGGTGGGATGTTTTTCGTTCCGACTCGACTTTCAATTTTGTAGTCCGGTATGATGTTTGCGACTGGTCTCTCTGGTTATTAGGCCGTTGTTCTCATTTACTTGATGGAGTTTTGGAATTACATTGTGCCTCTAAGTGTTATTAGTTTTGTGAAAATGTTAGACTTATGTAATGTTGGGTTTAAAATGTTGTGTTTTAGATAGTTTGAGGTCTGTACATTTGTTATTACATACTTTTATTTCCGCCTTGTGCGGTGGGCCTGATGACTGGGCTTTGTCACCTTATACTCTGATTTCTTATTGGGCCCTATGGTTAAATGATGGTTTGTTTGAATATTGCCAATCTTTGTCGCCTTGTGCGACCGGACCTGATGGCGGGGGTTTGGCCACCTCATATATTACTATTTCCTTGGGTTGGAATTGGTTCTTACATACCTATGGGTTTATTATTATGTTAGTTTGGAGTGCACATGCTGACATGCAATAGAAGAGAGTTATTGATATATATAAACAGACATACATATTCGTGTAAACCTTTAAGAACAATGAAGTAAATATTTTTTTTTTGTTTTTTGTTGTTTAATACTAAAATATTTTTTTTGTTTATAATTTTTTAAAAACATTTATATATTTATTTTTCTAGGGTGAGGGGTGGGGTGCGTGATATGGACTTGCCTTTTGGCTAGAGATCTTACCTTATCTCTTTAGTCCAGTCTGGTGTGGATGTAAGTAATCTTGTGTTATTTGTGAGTTTAGTTCTATTTTTGTTCCTGATTTATTTGGCCCTATTTTAGATTAAGTTGTGTTCAGGGTATTTATTATATATATATATATATATATATATATATATATATATATATATATATATATATATATATATATATATATATATATATATATATATATATATATATATATATATATATATATATATATATATATATATATATATATATATATATACTTTTTTATTTATTTATTTATTTATCTATTATTATTATTATTATTATTATTATTATTATTATTATTATTTTTTTTTTTTATTAGGTTATTTGTACGATGTTTATTTTTCCAGCTAAATTTATTTTGATGAGACCGGCGTCCTTGCCGATTAATCGGGTCCTAGGACTTTTCAAGGACATCCGGTCCTTTTTATTCCATAAGTTTAGGTTTGTTAATCTGTTTTAGTTATTTCTTTTTTTAGGCTGATTATTTATCTAGCGTTAACTATCTGGCTAGTTATATTTTGGTTAAGACGTTTGTCCTTGCCGAATGCTCGGGTCATTAAGACTTTTCAAGGTCATCTAGTCTTTTTTTTTTAATTCTTCTATTTTTTTCTCCCTAGGTTATGATATATAAGCATGTTTCCTAGTTGTGTTAGTTTGATTTCTTTGTTTTGTGTGTTTGTATGTCCAATAATTTCTATTTTGTTTTGCTAAATTGTGTCATATTTGTCAATATTTTTTTAGGTACCATATTATATTTTTGTATGTATTTTCAATATTTTTGTTATGTATCTTATTTAACATGTTTGGGTATGTTGTAGGTGATCCTAGTTTATGTTGTTTGTTGTGGAAGTTATTTCGTTGACTGCGATGTTTGGTGCATTTGTTGAAAACATGGTCCGAGGTTTCTATTCTTGGACAATGGGGACAGTTTATGTTTTGGTTTGTTTCTTTGGTGAGGTACTTTCCAAAGCTTCTTTTAAGTAAGGTTTATTCTGTTTTTAATCTGTTAATAACACGGAGGTCAGTAGTGTTTATGTCTTTAGGTGTTATGATGGTTCTGCTGACCTCTTTTTGCAGTTGGAATAGTTGTCTGCCCTTGTTAGCATTTTCCCAGAGTTGTTGCCATTTGTTGTTTATTTTAGTTTTTATTTGGCTGTATATCTCTTGTACATTATAGTCAAGATGTGTTACTGAGGTGTTCATAAGGTTTAGTTTTGCTTGTTGGTCTGCTTTGTCGTTTCCTGTTAGATGGATATGCGATGGTACTCATAAAAATTCAACACTGTGTTGTTTTCCTTCAATCTTTGGAATGGACATTTGTGTTTCTCTGCCTTTTGTTGTATCAGTCTTGAGGGATTTAAACACGCTTAGAGAGTCTGTTATGATAACATATTGTTTATGTGGTCGAGTTTTTATCTGTTGGAGTGCCTTGTTTTATATACTGTATAGATGGAGCATGCATCCGGGAGTCTGTATCCTAGCGTTATCCTACTTTCGGGTATTATTATTGCCGCTGCCGTTCTTTTTAGTTCTTCGGAATTGGAACCATCAGTATAGATTTTGAGGTGTTTAGAGTAGTTTTCTTCGAGGTCTTGTGTATTTCTGATAATATTCCTGTAGGGTTGTGCAATTTGGATCCAAATGTTTGGGCAATAAGATTGATTTTGGGGGTGTTTGGACGCCTGACTTTATATTTGTCATGCACATACGTGAAGGAAAACGTCACTTACACTCACTTCACATGATATCTACTATCCACACAAACGTACGCGAACTCATACAAACCCTAAAATATACTATTCACACACGGGAAGAAGACAAAACAATCACAAATATACTATCCACACACGGGAAGAAGAAAAAAGCTTGTTGTTTTCACTCTTTCTGTGTTACTGTTTATTCGAGCCTAAACAGGTAACAAACTCTACAGGCAAACCACAAATGTTCTCTTGTACTGTATCCATTCAGTGTCCTCCAAGAATCAAGAATCGCTGGGTCATGGCCAATAGAGTCGTTTATATTTGTGACTGAAGTAGTGTCCTCCCATTATTAGTCTTCGTTTACTTTGGAAAAGACTATAAGTGAAAAATGAGTTTGAGTTTGCATTTCACTTGTATTTTGACCTACTCTCGGTAAATGCGTTCTCTCAACTTCACTGGCAAACCACGAATGTTCTCTTGCAAAGTATTCATCCAGAGATTACTGAGGTCGTCCCACTAAAGTTGGGTATTGACAATGCGGAGACCATCGAGCATAATCCAGGTAAACCGAATCTTTTTGCTCCCACTCGTGAAATGACAAACCGCGACTAAAGCACTTGACTTTATCTCTTTTGCCAAAGTAGAAAAATCCGGCTCTATCTAATTCCTCGGAGGTAGGTCCTCTCAGATATTTAGGCCATTTTACTTGGAAGGTTTGGAATGGACTTTCAAAGTTGCAGTATTCAGGCAAACGCACAGGGAACGAATATTCGTCTTTCATAGGCTCATTTCGATGAGGGTACGGTGAAATCCATAGAACTTTGCTCAGGGTTGCGTGACATCCGTAGGGTGAAAGCTGCATGGTTTCACGTATAGGATGACACCCACCATGAAAACCAGTAAAGTGATAAGGTGTTCTGTAACGAGTGGCATCGCAAGTTTGGCACGCACAGCATCACTCTCCATGGTAGGTGTAGTCGTAGTAGTAGTCATAGCAAAGTTCCCATGAGGCCCTGCTGAAGTAGTCATAGCAATGTTCCCATGATGTGATACTTAATCGCTGAGGTCACAGCGTACGGCATCCATGCAATAGCAAGGTGCAGCATCGTACTCCATTTGAAAATATCCGAACTATCGGTCTTGGACGTTGTCCCTTTTTATATGCTGACCAATATCTACGTGTCCGTACGGCAAAGTTGCGAAGTCGCACTTTCTTACACGATTTTATACACTTGTTTCCAAAGGTCGACTAACAATTTCGTGTGTGTGGGTAAACGTACAATCTTGTGCGGCTCGTAGGTGGTCACTTTAAAGATTCCATCTTGTCCAGACTGCAAGGCTTCTTTCAGTACGTCAAAGTTCACCACTCGACTGGTGCGATAACTGAGAGTCAATCCTTTCACTTTACACTCGATGTGCACTTCTCCTTGTTTTTCCCGGTATTAATAGTGGTAATTTTTAGGACTGCCACTAGCAAAACTTAGAATCTTGTCGTCGGCGTGCTCGTCCATCCAGACTTCTAAGCGGTCTCCTTCAATGTCAGAGTGACGTTGACCCAGGCGATCGATGTAGATGCAACTGTCCGTGTCAAAATACAAGAGGCGATCTCCTAACAGTTCTAAAACTTCGTACATATTTTAAGCGAGCATGGGCTGTCACTTAAACCGCAATGATGACATTTCCAAATTCGTCGGCTTCTATAAAGTCTTCTTTGTAACTGAGTAAGATCAAATCCTCAGAACGACCTCCACGTGTTTCATGTATTTGGTTTTGTCGTGAATCATCTGGAAGTAGCGGGGAGGTTCTGTCAAATACTCTGTCTAGAGTAAACACGGTCGTTGTGCCATTTTGCATTTTAACATCACTTTGGCAAGCGATCGCCTTCCTTCGTTTTTCTCCACGTGGTCTAAAGTGACGCCTTCGTGCTCCCAGTATTTCTCTTTGAATTGTTTTTGGTCTTCGGGAGTGTGGCATCGGTAAGAATATCCGCTGACTTCTTGTTTCAGTTTCAAAATGGCATCCACGTAGTCTGCTAAAACGCATTTCTGAGTCTCGTCGCCCTTGTGTTATTTTCTGTCTTGGGAAAGTGGTAATTTAGTACACTCCTAACAGCTGGTATCCAAGGTCCAGCGCTTTTAACAATTCCACGCTGACTACGTTCCCGTCAAGGCGCGTTCTTCCTGTGTGTGCTGACAAGGTCGGTCTTGGTTGCACGTTTCGGCACAAGTACGGCACAAGGGAAACATCAGGTTTCCTTGCCAATGGTAAGGTAAAACGGGATGGTACAAGTCCGTGGAAGGCAAGACTTTGCACTTGATCAATCCCTCTTATTGTCGATTGTTGTCTTGGTCGATGTATTGCGCCTGCAATTGAGGGTGCCCTGCGGAAAAGTGACAATATTTGCACACGTAAGATTACAGCGAACACATGTCCAAGTATTTGATTTCTTCTCCTTTCTCCTCGTCGTCGTGGTACAGCAAACGTGTGGCATTCGTCCGTCGGGTCCAGTGGGTCCACCAGATTGTAACTTTCCACTATGTGTTTAAACTTGGGATCGGTTTTCAAACGGTGAACGTAATCGTGTTCCCACATTTCCACCACTTGGTATCCTTGCTGTTCTAACTTCAAGCGCCACTGACAAGTGGTCTGGTACAAGTCTTCTAATGTCCGTTTTAAAAGCTGATTTTTGGCGTCACGTTGAGGGTAATAGATGGGACATTCATGAAAAAAGCAACCGTTGAACTCGTACACGATCTGGGGATTTTCTAAGTCCTGGCCTTCCACCGAATACGTTCCGATGGTCTTTTCGCCTCGTCTGTTTCGGGCATGTTGAATCTATTTGTCTTCTTTGTCGCACATGTAGTGTAGCCAGTGTAGGGTTTTCACCTAGTACTGACGTTCTACAAAGTTGGTAGTTTGAGGGCTGATGACAGCCAGGGTGTTTTTCGGTCATGAATCGTTGGCGGTACACTAAGGAAAGAATCGATCCATCCTTGTTCCATGAACAATTCTCGACAGTTTCAACAGCAAAGCCTTAAAATGCCCACGTCGGAACGACAATGCTTTAACGTTTCTTCCTGAAAGTCGAAGAGGTCCGAGGCGTGAGTGTGGTACCAAGCGTAGAACGCTTCTCGTTGTTCGGTACGCATGACTTTGGAAGGTGTCAATTTTGCTGAGCTGCTAGACTCGTTCCAAATGGGGACTTAAGACTTTCGTGATGAATCGATAAAGCGATCGTCTTCTTTGGCTTCACATAGTCGTTTCGGTGTGGTTAACAAAGAATCCCACAAAACGGTGATGAAACCTTCTTGGATTCGGACTCATACATGTCATATTCAAATTCGCTGGCATGAATCTGAGCCAAGACTTCAGCTACTGCACGATGCGATAAATTACGTTTTTGCCTCTTACTTTCTTCTCCTTTCTCCACGAAATGATGCGATCGTTTCATCTTGACTGCAAAAAGTCAAATGACTACATATTAAACGCAATGGGTCCCTATATCCATTTCAAACCAGTGTCTTCCAGTATAAAGGGTCAGTGTCTTCCCTCCCAGTAATCATTTCACTCTCAAACCGACCAGAACGATGGAAGAGCCCACACAGATCGAACTTCTGATCAGAGCTTTGCCAGGTGTCATTCGAAAGGTTTCTTCAGACAAGCGGACGGGCTACTCCTCCTCCTTTCGAGATAAAAGTCAAGATACTTGCTATGTTTATGAGAAGAAAAAGCATTAGGCTACAGAGTGTCCAGACCGTCGAATAAGTAAGACAGGTGTCAGAAGAGACAAAATTCAATATACCTGTTCTCATACTCAAGAGAAAGGACATTTGTCTTCAGAATGCTTTAAAAAAAAACAGCAGGAGCAAGAGGAAGATGGGGATCAGAACAGGAAGAAGAAGCACAATTCCAAAAGGAAGAAAGCAGACGCATCCAGAAAGAGAAGAAAAAAAGAGATTAAAAGAAGACAAGGAGAAAGTGAGAAAGAAGAGGTTGAAAAACCTGTGAAAAGGAAGAAATTATAAAAAAACAGAAACAGTGAATAAACACACAGAAGAAGTCTATGAACTTTTTAAACTGTTGTGTTGTGAATTCGATTATAAAATTTATACAATAATATACTAGATAGAAAATGTAAGTGTCCTTGGTTTTTATTTTTTAAAATAAGGACCTACACTCTCTCATGCACACACGTACATCATGGGCGAAAAAGGGATTTTGAGTTTTAATTAATTTTAGCAAACGTGGGTGGCCCGGATAAGAACCGTTGGGTGTGTTTAAAAAAACAAAAACAAATCAGGAACGGAACGTAATCAGCTTTAACTGCCTTAAGCCTTTGCCATGGCCAAGGCCTACGTTTGGACTTGCTCCTGTCGATGATTTGGTAGAAATCGCTAGGGGTGGTAGCAGCAGGGTTGGGCTGTTTGGCTCAGGAAAGTCTTTTTCTCTTGGGTCGTAATAAAGAAGTTTGATACATTTGTTTCAGAGTCCTTAACTCTGCTAAAATATCTAAGAGTACTGTCATCATTTTACTTTCTCTGTCCTCCTTCTCTCTTAGACCGTGTTTCTTCTCTGCTCCTCCTTCTTCTCCCTGTCAAATCCTTCTTGCCTCTTCTTCTTCTTGTTGTTGCTGTTGAAGGAGAAAAGCTTGTTCTGCCTTCTTTCTGCTGCTGTAAAAATGTATCCAGTTCTTATTTCTGTCTCTGGTTTAAAATCCTTAACGTGTGGTAAAGAAGGAGAAGGCGGCGAATGTGCTGTTACAGGAATAAATTCTTGTGAACAAGAAAGAAAATCGACTAAATCCCAATTAAAATCGGACTCTTCTGGAAGTAAGACTGTGTTGACATTGGTAGCCGCTGCTATACCATCGCTTCTTGTCTCCACTGCCGGTGCATCCCAATTCATCGTCTTCTTAGTTTTCGTCATGTTTGAAAACTCTGTCGCGTTAATTCACTGCTCAAAGACGTTAACGCGTCTATATAGAGAATGTGATGTCACAGACCACTCTCTTCGGATTGAAAGCCAGACTCCACACTGTGACTGAATTTTTTAACGCGTGTTAGGATTGGTGAAAAAACTCAATCCGTTTCGATCCGCTCATCCACTATAAATAACTGCAGTTCATTTCATCTTCAATTTGTTCCCGTCACAAGATGTGGACTAACGTTGAATCACCCACCCTCGTCGATGCTGTTCCGTACGAACTTACCCATGTATGTCAGCTCATCATCGACAATTATCCGGATCACCGATACGAGCTTTTGGAAAAGAAGAATCTATATGAAGAGACAAGGCTGTCTGAAGAGAGCCCTCATCTACGATCCAGAAGTCAGAAGAAGTTTCAGGAAAAGAAGAAGACCTATGCGATACCCTCGTTGTTCACGGAATGATGTTAACATAAAACCAGGGCCACTCATATGCCTCGAAAAGATATTTATTCTCTTTGCCATATATGTGTTGTATTCGTTATATATGTCTATATCCCGCCAATCCCTCCCCGCCAATCGTTCTAGGTTTTTTCGCGCTGTTTGGTCCAATTGAGGACAGCCCCTTGCAACATTGTTACCAATCTCCAGTACCGTGACGTCAACTCACCTGTTCCATTCATAGTGTCCCTATACAACAACTTCAGTTTCCCTTGTCGGTATACAGGCTCAATATTTCCCATGTTCAGTTCCCAATGTCCGTATATCGCCCCAGGGTGATCTGAAAAACCTTGTCCGTATATCTCCCCAGGGTGTTTTGTAACGTATTTTCCATTGTCCGTATATCTCCCCCATATACTACTTATTTCTACATTTTTTTTTTTTTTATCTACACACTTTAGTGGGCGATCTGATACCCGTTGTCCATCTGGATATCTGTCCGACTCTCTCCCTAAACAACTGTCAGGAAATTAATCCAACTTGGTACATGCATTGCCCATGAGATAACAGTCTCTGAGAAAGGTATACAGTTCAGGCCAGAGAAGGTATTTTACATTACCATATAATCCAAGGTAATGCCAATTAAAACGTTAGTGCTGTATTCCCTAACAATGCAATCTGTATTGACAAAAGAGATCAATTTCATTACTATTAACGTTTTTAAATTCGACATCTTTGTAAATCTTAATAATAGGGTGATTTACAAATCAATTAAGCTATTTAGATATGCAGTCGTGAACTGATTAACATATTCAATGTAAATAAAACTTTGATAAAGGATAATCTCACAAAGGTTAGCATAAAGGTTCAACATCCAGATTGTGATCAACATCTAAGTGAATTGAACATATTAAAAATGATATATCAATGTAGTATCCCATGAGGGCACTCTTCATGAATTTCGAGTATATTATCGAACACAGGTCCTTGTGATTATACACACTGGTAATTCTACCAGCCACTGAGTTCCACTGATCAGACGGATAATAACGATATTTCGGTTTTGGCAGCAAGCAGAATCAGTGCAAGAGATGTGTTCAAGTGCCTTTTCTACTCAAGTTCGCTGTTAAAATAAAATATAGTTCTTATGAGAAAAAGAGAGATATTCCGAATTAGAATTATTGTAACTTATATGCATACTGCTGAACGGAGAGGTTTAGATGAGCGATTGAATGAGACAAGTTCGAATCAAAGATCTCAATCTTATGATGGATACGAACTGTAACAGATATTAACAACAAAATGCCTTATTATGCACACAAATCAAAAACCCTTATCTAGGCGACCAATGATTGAGATACAAAAGCTTTAAAAGATCGGTTTTCGTAATCGATACAAACTGTAATTGCTTCCAGTAATCATTCGGACTTTAAACTCACATACGGAGTTCGATCATTACAGCGCTTTATTGTTCTGAAGATAGTTTACATATAAACAAAATACGACAAATATGTGATAAGAGCTGACAATGGTACCCGTCTAAATTAATGAACGGCGTAACAAAAGAAAGTTGGACATTATCAATAAAATTCGATCCTTTGTTTCCTTTCAGTGGTTGTTTTAGGTACTATTACTGTCTTACCACGTGTAATTTACAGCCTCGTTTGAATTTCCTTTGCAGCCAGAACAAGCATCCATTAATATTATAATTTGAACAGGAACAATTTTCAATGCATGAAGTACTTGGTTACAATAATTCGCTTGTTTTAACGATTGGAAATTTGTATGTATATCAGATATGAACAGAAATTCAGTTTTGCATGAGGATTTCTCTCACGTCTTAATTGCTTCAGCAGCATCAAAATTCTACATAAAAATATACTGATAATATTGTTTTCTCTGTAAAAGCTTAACCAAACGAAATTGAAACAGTTCCCTGTAAGTTACAAAACAATTATACAACGAAGAATTTTGGACATTAAATACGTTTGAACATTTTTGATTGTCCAAAAAATAAATAAATGAACACATAAATAAATGAACACATGGAGAAAAGTCCATAACTCTTTACACTACTCTAAACTTTGCTAAATAGACTTGAGAATTACTAACATACTATGCAAGTCAGACTATGAATAAAATGGCACAAGGTTACGTTTGATTAAATTCGACAGGTTACAGAGAAGTAATATAGATGTTTCTCGAGTTAGACATCAATTCGACCATGACAGTCCACATGATAAAAATCAAAGGTCAAAGCCAGTTGTACTAAAGAATAACAATTAAAAGAACGAAAGCGTGTATTTGATGATTTATATCAAAATAATATCAACTCTATTTTTTCAGAAAAGATGCATATATACAGATTGCATTTAATGATGGCAACATTGAAATAAGCAGAAGTAAAACGGATAGCAAGATTGGATTATAAAAGTTAAATTGATGTCAGGGGCCAGCAGACGTTGCTGACATGCACCAACATAAACAATACATACACTTTCAACTTTAAAAATATTAGAAATCTAATAACGAGAAAGGGGGATTACCTTGACAATGCTTTTAAAGAAGTTTTTAAACAAAGCAAACATAGGAAAAGAAAAAGATGCAGTCTAATGCAGGAACAGTTTTCCACCAAACAATTTTATGGTGTGCTGTAAATGGAAAGCAAACAAATTATCGCAAATTACTTAGGCTGTGTTTACGAACTTTTTTCTCATGATACTCTTTGGACGAGTTCTTCTTCGCATACATGTATACATAATATATTTGTTGATTACAAACATCTATCATCTTTGTTTAAGAGTTTTTGAATTTTCCTGTCTCAATTTTTTATGTGCCAGTTAAAATCGTATTCAAGCATCATAAAATACCAGAATACAATATTTTCATCTCTCAACTAATGGCTGATATATCATGCGGATTTATCTGACGTACACACAGAACCTTGACTGAATGTGTTTGGTTGTTCTGAGTGTATACAATGCTTCATTAAGTGATATTACCCAGGGAGATCGTGCAGCTATTGTGTTGCTTATAAGTTTGTGCTTTTAATAATTTCAAGATTGTAACGTGAACACATATCAAATTTTTCAAACATAACAAACATTTACACAAAACTTCATTGTAACGAAGTGAACGTTTTAAGAGTGGTTACATAAATATTTCACAATTTTATAATGAAACAACATATAAAGTGTCAATAGAAGAATTAATACCCCATGTATGTCTTATCTTGTAATGTTTAGAGTTGTATACCATTCTAATCCTGTTTTTGTTCTTGTAATGAACTTATATTGTTCTATGAACTAAAATGTCATGAAGACAAAACGGGACGAAACAGTCATTATGATGGTAATATTCAGTATTCATTAAAAAATTAACTAACTTGTACATAATGCTCAACATGTATATTTTGTCTGGTATGTTAGGAAGGGTAAAACTATTGCCGTACTTGACCATACGAATGAAATCCGGGTGGCGGAATCTTTAAATCGGTATGCAAAATAAAGAATCGTGTCTCAAATGTCAGCCAAATCAACTTGTATCAAAATATCTTGGATCGATTGGTTTGTTTCTAATAGGTTATATTTGGTCTTCTTTCAATTTTGAATATGCTAGATCACTCAACACGGCACATACTGCACGTTTTTCTTTGTGTTTCATTTTTCTTTTACCTGTAATCTGAGGAATACAACCATTTTATTTCTTGAAAGAGATTAGATTTTTATAAATATTAAAACACTGGCAAGAAAACATAAACTTAATACAAATGTCTGTACCTGGTAATGAAAATAGTACACCGATCACATTCATCATTCGCGTAAATGCTAAACGTGACTGTTTGCAGTACTGTGCTTACTGCAGCATATTGGTCAAGTTCATTTCATTCCAAACGCCCTTCCAAGTAAATATGCGCAAAATCATTTGCATTCGTCTGAAGTCGAGATAAATATGCCTTTCTGTACTTCCTATAAGTCGAGTTCAGCTATAAACTGCGCGGAACAAGATCTGTTGTAGCACTATGCATCGACATACCATGGTGTATGTTGTTTACAGTTGGACTCGTTGACTAGGTTGGATGATAGGGAGTTACACACGTTGATTCATGGTGTGCAGAAGGAGTCCCTGTATACGTTGATTCTGGTGAAAGGGACGATAAATATGTATGAATGTCTTCTAGTGTAAGCTCCTGTCTGGTGGAGGTATGATGCTGCTGGGATGTCACCAAGCTGGTATACAATCTGGTACATCATAACAACTTTTGCTTGTTGTCATCGGACTTGAAGCTCGTCCCAAACGTTGGAGCATGGTGGAGACACTGCTGGTTCGTCAATAATTACCAAAAGTAAACTGTGTCGCCCTTCGTTGTACTGCTTCAATTTTGGTAATGTTTGATTTGGTAGATGGGTCCCAAACGGTTGACACATATTCAAACTGTGGACGTACTAAGGATTTATAGCATGTAGATTTTACTTGATCGGGGCATGTGGACAGGTTTCTAAGAAGGAACGCTATAGTATGTTTAGCCTTTGTAACGGAGTCAATGTGGCTGTTCAATGACAAGGTGCTACTGATGGTGAATCCCAAATAATTGGCCTTATCATCGAAAGTTTTTGACCATGGATGGGACGATCCGTCTCTTGTTAGTGATTCGGATGACCTCGCATTTATCAAGACTGAACTGCATTTTCCAGTCTTTTTCCCATTGTTTTAGGATGTTTAGATTTGCTTGTAACAGTTCTACATCCTGTTCCGAATCGATTATGCTGTACTGCTGTCGCCAGCAAGATGACTAGGGAATCAACTCCCAAGTGCAAATCGTTGATGTAGATCAAGAACAGCAGAGGATACATGCCGTTCCTTGGGGGTAAACACCGTAATTGCGGACTAAGGGTAGTATTAACTGGTTTAATGCATAGGTCGAAGGTTTTAAACATTCACTACACTCTTGAAGTTGGCTTGTAATTTTGATTGGGTTCATCATACCATTGTAAAGAGAATACGTTAGCAGTTCAGCGTCATAACACTGCAGATCGGCGTGAGGAGATACTTAGTGCGATTATATACTTTGCTTTGTTAGTTAACGAGTTAAGAAAATGTGCAATAATAACCGTAATAGTTACAGTTGCTTTGACCATGCTGTCGAGTGAGGTACATGATGTTGTCGGTATATTTGTATCTTGATTCACGAGCATGAGGGATGATGTATTGGAGGTTAGACTTGCTCTTTTACATCCAAACATGTCTGTCCCAAGATTGCAGAGTTCCAAAAATAACACACTTTAATTTAAATTTTGACCCCAACGTGGATTTTTGAAAGATACATCATGATTTTTGTCAGCTAAATAGTCATAAAAATGCAATCCAGACATTATATCAATTTGACATCGTTTGATCTTTAAATGGAGTCCTATCTTTTATATGTAACCTCTAACTTTGTGCATGCCATGATAGAGCGGGCAATATTTCAATCAAGACATTGGAATATCTAAGATAAGTGTCCATTCGATGACAATACATGTAATTACCTTCAGATAATTTAAATCCACGAG
This sequence comes from Sinohyriopsis cumingii, assembly GCA_028554795.2. Lineage (NCBI taxonomy): Eukaryota > Metazoa > Mollusca > Bivalvia > Unionida > Unionidae > Sinohyriopsis > Sinohyriopsis cumingii. The sequence continues at coordinate 113,178,015 of CM068827.1, forward strand.
TTCGCTTCCTCTGATTTTCTCTCTAGTGGTTATTGTTTTGTTTAGCTGTGTTCTTGTTACGAGGTTCTTCGATGTTTCTGAGTATCGGATGCCAATGGTTTGTTTCTGTATTGATAACAAGATAAACAAGTTTATACTGCGATATTCTGACATGTAAGGGGCGTAAGACATTTAGTAAAGGGATTGCATAAAGCGTATTATCCGATTCATGCTAAACAGTTGTACATATTCGAGTTTTCCAATTCAAACAAAGCAGTTGTAAATATTTGAGTTTTCCAATTCAAACAAAACCGTTGTACATATTCGAGTTTTCCAATTTCAAACAAAATAGTTGTACATATTCGATTTTTCCAATTCAAACAAAATGGTTATACATATTCGAGTTTTCCAATAAAAAAAAACGGTTGTATATATTCGAGTTTTCCAATTCAAACAAAAAGTTGCACATATTCGAGTTTTCTGTACATTGCTGTATCGGTACATAACTCTTTCATTTTGTTCAGCTACTACATAACGAAACGTCCTCTCATATAATGCAGAATAGATTGGAATGAATAAAGGTTTTGTCGATCAAACTTTTACAATTATTGTATGAGAATCTTTTCAACAAGCAGCCAGATATTTTGGCCATATAGAATACAATCTGACTCGTATTTAGTACAACAATTTACAGAGACCTAACTTTAAAGTTTTATGAATCAAGATAATAGTTGGTTCTCCTCGATGATTATCATTGCAAATAAAGTAAACCCTTTGTTCAAAAACTTTCGTTTCATCAGAGAGGAAATATAGTTGGATAATAAACATTTACGGACACACTCGCTGTGCAATATATTAACAATGATTATAATTTTTTTTTAAAGCCAACTGAGTTAAATATCTAACTCAGTAAATTCGCCTTAATCATAAACATTAATGACATTTTAGGTGTTGTGCAGACGTGAAGATAATAAAAGTCTTAGCTTTATGGTGATTTTGAATTTTTACTTTCAGCCACTCACAAACGAATTTTACAAAGTAAAGCTTTTTTTATATATAACTGATTGACATTATATCTCATGGTTAATATCTATGGAGGGGGATTACCGCCATAATTATATGCGTGTATTTCCTAATCATCCTTGATGCATTATTGTAAATGACTGCTTGCAAGTGCTACTTTCATAATTCTATCAATGTATATTCTATTTTCATTGATGCAAATTGTGCGTGGCAGTTTGCAAGTGCTACGTTCCTTCTGCAGTATTGTAAATGACTGCTTGCAAGTGCTACATTCATAATTCTAGTCATGAATTTTCTATTTTTCATTGATCCACGCTGTAAATGGTTGCTTGCAAGTTTTTCGATCTACTTTCCTTCTGCGTCATTGTATCTTGCGATTTGCCAACTATTGAATTGATTCTGTAGTTTATCGTATGACAAACGCTGTCAGTTTTTACAAGTTTTGTATATTCTGTTTATAAACTTTACAATTACATCTTTCCAACTGCTGTTTTCATACAGATTTGGCCCTGCAGCAATGGAAATACTAAGTTTTATCAGTATCGTCTTTGTTGTCCTGCTCGTGTCGCCACCTGTTGTCATAATGGCATATTAGAGATTAGCATGGCATTATGACAACAGACGGCGCTCTAAATTTCTCAAATTTTTCCTTCACCAAAAACAATGAATGCTCCCCACGGAGCTTTACGACATTAATTTTGTGTCGATAACTCTTTCAGTCCCTTTTTTAAGGTGTACGTTAGCAAAAACGTTTTAATCGTCTCTAAAACCATATGCTTTCTCGAAGATCTCAGTGATTTATAGCAATTTACGAAAACAAAAACGCATACAGTACAGCAGGGTGGTCCATCTTTTTCAACCCCAGTTTTGACGCACTTTAGTATTTACCTTCACCGTTTAAGAACTCTACTTCTTAGTGATATCTCTCATTACTTTGGAAACATTAGTTTTTTTATAGCAAAGTATAGCAAAGTAAGGATCAGAAATGACAATGATATATTCCCTCGTACTCTTCTTAACGAGCTTTCATCAGACGAACCCTGATTGTAAGGATTGTATTGTACATCACCCATTTTGACGCACCTCACAGACGTCTATCTTTTCCTATGATACTCTTATACCATATGCTCCCGCGAAAATAAAATATTTCAGAGCAACATCAATAGCACATTAAAAAAGTTTATAGGTAAAATGACTTTAACAAAAATTAAGCATTCCTTAAATGTGTTCTTATTCTTATCACGATCTTCATTTTGAAACATATTCTGCCGCAAAAACCGAAATAATCAAACTGTGGAAAATCATGTTCGTATCATGATAAAAATGTTTAATTGCGATTGGAAGTATTAGATTTTGTGTACGATTGTTTTCCAATACTTAATTTGCATTGCTAATGTACAGAACCTCAACCTTTGAATGTATTTATATAATAAATAAAAAACAGCTTTAAAACTGGTTTGCATCCTGTAAAACTTTGTCTCTAAAAGTGGAATTAATCAGAGACAAAAGATGTGACAGTAGATTTTACTTTTATCTTTTGTAATTCTTACCATTATCAAACCAATTGAAATTAATAATTTGGTTCAAGATTTTAAAAATATAAATATAGCACCCTTGGGTTCTAATTATTCAACTGCTCTTTGTCAGATTAAAGATTTAAAAAGAAGCTTTAAATAAGTTTTGAAATATTAATGTAGTGACACATGATTCTGATTTGTTAATTATGCTGCTATTTGCAATATGAAAGAAGTTTAGTGAATTATCTATGATCAAAGAAAGAGAGAGAGAGAGAGAGAGAGAGAGAGAGAGAGAGAGAGAGAGAGAGAGAGAGAAAGAAAGAGAGAGAATGCACCAAAACTGCATATTTCATTAAGTTATTGTAATTGTATACATGTATTCTGGGTTGATAAGTGTGTTTTGAGACAGTCTTCAGCAAGTATTAACAAAAGAATAAACTCTACTGATCTTACTCGATACTTATACAGGGTAGAATTTTACAGATCACTGTCTTTTTATTTGGTTTTATTCTATTTAATTGAATACATGTATCCTGGGTAGTTGAGGGTGTTTTGGGACAGTCTTTTGTTGTTTTAGGGTAGTCATAGGGTCTTTCGTTTGGTGATAAACACAAGTATGATGGAAAAAAACCTCTCCTGATCTTACTCGATAATTATAAAATACAGGATTTTACTGATCACTGTCCTTTTTAAGGTTTGATTCAGTATAATGGTATACATGTATCCTGGGTAGATGAGAGTGTTTTTGGATAGTCTTGAGCTAGCCCCATTACTTTCAGGGTGACAGATAGAAAAAATAAACTGTTGGATGTCTAATTCATGCATAAGTTGTTGGAAATACACATAAAATTTGCTGGAGGCAAACAGGTGTTAAAAACATTGCCTAAACATTTAGAACAGTTTTTGCTTTAATATTCTTCAAAGGAATATACTATGGAAATCTTGAGGACCCACACATTATGGTCAAGAAGTATTATTTGCTTGATTTTGTATTAGGCAGAGAACCGACAGTCTACCATTTTTCTGTTAAATGGCTTGTCAGATGGTTAAATGTAGGAATAGGTTGCAGATGTGCCTTAGATATCTTCTGATTGGGATTTCCTACGATTTGACAAGTATGACAAGATCTATGGTACTTGCATCTTTTATATTGTTTTGTGTATACTTATAAACATCACTTTTAATTTTCAGCAAATCAAAATGATTCAGGATCTTGTGATAAGTCTTATTGACACCAAAATGACCAGTTTAAGAAGTTTTATGGGCTAGACTATGCATTTCCTGTCTATATGACTTAGGAATAACAATTTGATTGCTCACTGACCACTCATCACCAGCAGGTACATCAGGTGTCTCCATTTTATCATAATGACCCCATTTTTCACAAAGTAACACACTGGTACTTGTGTGGCTTTAATTTCTAAAACCCAGTCTTGTGTCTTCTCTGAGGAATAGTAAATGGGGGCCTCTAACTCACATTACAATGAATTGTATGCTTATAAAGTAGCTGTTACAACTTCTGTCAGAAATTGCTAGTGGTTTCTATTATTCTGTGAAGAAACTAACTTACCTATGAATCTCTCTCTCTCTCTCTTTCTCTCTCTCTCTCTCTCTCTCTCTCTCTCTCTCTCTCTCTCTCTCTGCTGAGTGATTAAGACATTTAAATTATGGAATTTACCTTCTCCGTTGTTCCAAGGCACATACAAAAGGGATAAGAGGCCAAATTTAAAGTTTCATCTCATGTTCATAAGTATAACAGTTTTGTGAAGGTCAAAGATCATCTTTGCTCATAGCAACTGCAAACAACTTTTTGTTATTACAGATCCAGCAGTGGAATGTTTTTGGGGATTAATTCTTGAAACAGGGAATATAACCTGACTGTTCTTGAGTCATAATTTACAAATGTATGTGGGATACACCAGGTAATGTGTCTTGGCCAATCCAGAATTTACAGTTTTAATTCCTCAGGATTTGCAATGATGAGTGTATGTCCAATCCAAAAGCCAGATTGTGTGCAAAGCTTGTCCTCATTCATGTTTTATTCATGTGAAAGTGAAAAACAAAATCTATAAGAACAATGTAACAAGACAATCCAGATATTTGTTCCTTATAATTTTTGTTTCAGACTTATTCATCTAACAATAATGTTTTTATGAATACCGGTTTTAATTAAACTTTTTTTCCTCTTATATTTCCTATGAAAAGTTAAACATAGGACTGTATATTCTTTTTATTTATTTATTTTGCTTTATCGTATAGTTGTATTCTGTTGATATTACAATTTTAATGTTTTAAACAGGATAAAATAATGATAAAATCACAGACAAATGAAGATGTTTATGAAGGATGGTGGGGGTGGTGGATGCTACAACAGCCTGAGCTGTGACTAGCCTTAAAATCTGTACGAGGTTTTTAGAATATTATATGGGGATTGTCTTATTCTTCAAACAGAAAACAATCATATCTGTAGAAGATATATGGAAAAATTTGTATGAATCTTTTTAACTACTACATTAATTTCATATCCAAATGTATCAAGCACTTTTAGTACTGTACTGTAGCAGTAATAATACAAACAAATTGATCTGGTTACTGGTAGCGGTAGCAACGTTATTTATATTCAATATATTATATTTTTATAATTGCTACCAAAGAAGTCTGATGTTTTATCAGCGAGGTACCATACAATCAGTCAGCTTATCTGTACTATAAATATCGCTTCATATATGGATGAATACGGGTTTAAATAATTAAAAAATGTAGTTTCCTGTTTGATATCTTTCGAAATAAAGCATCTCATAATTGTTTGGAAGTGTTCGTTATGTTTACATATAGAAAATATATTTCATACTCTTAGAATTTTTTTTTCTTATCTAATGAAATAAGTTCATATTTTTGTAGCATATATGCTTTGTATGTGACGTCCTTGTTTCAAGTCATTTGCCTCTTGCTATTGTATTGGAACTGGAGATTGAAAATGAAATTGGAGATATGACATACTTGTCACAGACAACTAGTGACAATACTTGCTGGCTATTGCATAATTATCCATGCCATACATATATAAGAATTCTGTATAATTTGACTATTTACCTTACTTCTTGTTTTATGTATATATATATATATATATATATATATATATATATATATATATATATATATATATATATATATATATATATATATATATACATAAAATTAAACTGCCACTGTAAACTGCAGATTAACAGCAAAATTAAATTACATATGGTTGAGAGAATAAACAAAATCCTCATCTCTGTAATGTACTCTCTCACTCTCTCTTTCTCTCTCTCTCTCTCGTGAATAAAGAAGAAATGAAAGTATGCCTCGAGGTGCAATTATCTGCACTTTGCTCAAACCTTATGAGGTCATTACTGCTACAAAAAGCAGAATTTGCACTGCATTCTAAAATAATAAATATGCTCTAAACTGATAAAATTGTGAATGAGAATATATAAACAAATTAGGGCCTTAAATCCTGCTTGTAAGCGGCAACCCTAATCTGCCACCGTGCGGCAGCTGTAAATTAAACCCACAAAATGTTCAAATAAAATGGGGTGGGAAGGGTCAGTGGAAATATATGGTTGTGTAAATGCATTTAATTGCATACAATTTGATACATTTAATTTGTTTTATGCTACTTGCAGGCCACCTCTCTTCCGAATGTTAATACTCTGAGATATCAGCTGCTGTAATTTAATTCGAATGATATTTTAAATAGGACGTCCAAACATGCCGTAAAGTGGTTATCTTGTTGCATGGATCAGGGGAGTAGTCGTATTGTAAGAAATTGACGTGTCACAGCGCCATCTGTTGTCATAAGGAGTCATTATTTTATGCTAACTTCCTTGGTTCTAACTTGCAACGTGCTTGATGCTACATTATAGTCATGATTTTGGAAGGTGAAGTTTGTGTAACTTGTGATAAAGCAAGTTTATAAATAGAATGTTAAAACTTGCAATAACTGACATAGCATTTGCCATACGACAAACTACTGCATCACTTCAGTAGTTAGCAAAATGCAAGATACAAGGACGCAGAAGGAAAGTAGGTCTAGGCACTTAAGCAGCCCTTTGCAACTTGCTTCAGTGAAGAATAGAAAATTCATGCACTTGCAAACAGCCATTGACAATAGTGCAGAAGGAAAGTATCACTTGCAAACTGCCATTGACAATAGTGCAGAAGGAAAGTAGCACTTGCAAACAGCCATTGACAATAGTGCAGAAGGAAAGTAGCACTTGCAAACTGCCATTGACAATAGTGCAGAAAGAAAGTAGCACTTGCAAACTGCCATTGACAATAGTGCAGAAGGAAAGTAGTACTTGCAAACTGCCGCATACAATCTGCATCGATGAAGAATACAATATACATTGAAAGAATTATGAAAGTAGCACTTGCAAGCAGTCATTTACAATAATGTATCAAGGAAGATTAGAAAATACATGCATAGAATTATGGCGGTATTGCCCCTTCCATAAATATCATGTTCAGAAGTTGTATGTCTTCAAAATAAGGACATAATCATAATGTACACCTGCAGTAAAGTGGTATAACCTCTTGTTGCTCACACAAATTGGAATCCTTTGCGTGTTATTAATCTGAAACGAAGTACATGCATCTAAAATACCAAATTAGTGACACTGATGTTTAGAATGGTACTCGTACTAAATCAGAATGGGTTGAATCTTGTATTAATAATAAAGACCAATTGCTCTATTAGCACTGTGTATAACATTAAACAATTCAAGCCGCTTTAGGTAGAAAAGGTCATTGTAACAAATATTTGTCAACGAAGATTTAGATGTATCTTGTGCCAGAAATCGGTTCAATTCAGTATGCATCACATGTTGATATTTTAAAAAAATGGCTTAATACTGCAAAATTACAATTAGACAATGTTTGTATTAGAACTAGTAGGAGAATAAAAAGCAAACTAGCAGCAACAGATAAAGTCGTTATCCAGGTATAGTCTACATAACTGCAGCCAAGTACAAAATTTGGTATCATTTCTAACTAGATATCACTAATTGTTTTGTACTTCGGATAGGCTCTAATTGATGAATGTGTGACTTGAACCATTATCGCATTATCGGTGTTTGTGTTGGACTTAGATCTATAGATTCATGAAATGTATACTCTATCTATTTTAATGTATTTTTGTCTATTTTCAATGCAGTATTTAAGGTACAATATCTAAATTTTTCACATTAAAGGTAAACATTAACTGTTCATTGCGCTTTTGTGATATATATGATGGATATATTTTTATCCTTCCTTCCGTTTTCCAAGCAGACTTCACTTGTGTTCCAAACTTGAAGAGTATATTTAAAGAAAGATCAGCATTTAACGTACTTTGAATGTCAATGAAAACCATTTATGTAGCTATTATGACCAACTAAAAACTATGAATGTAAATGAAAACCATTTATGTAGCTATTATGACCAACTAAAAACTATGAATGTAAATGAAAACCATTTATATAGCTATTATGACCAACTAAAAACTATGAATGTCAATGAAAACCATTTATATATCTATTATGACCCACTATAAACCTGCAAACTCGTTATGTTATAGTAAACACTGGCAACGTCAAGCATGTCTTAGTGGAAGAAAACTGCGACAAAACGCGTACACGAGTTCAAACAGATGGAAAATGAAGAAAAGTTTGAGAAATCGTTGCAAAAGCAGGCTCAGATCTAGCAGCAGCTGCGTGGTAGAGAGAGACAAACTCTAAAAGCTTGATTCGAATAGGAAGCAAGGATTAAAAGCGAACGAGTACCTCTACATTTATCAATGACTTTAATCATTATAGTGAACGTAACAGGTAGTAACATGTCAAAATAGTCATTACTTATGAAGTACAACTTAATGAATGACAATTTACTTTTGATATATTGATTTTAATATATGTCAGACAATCTTTAGAAGAAAAAAAAATAGTTGCCGAGAGATTTAACGCTGCAACTTGTAATAAGTATACAGACATACAGAAAAATGGACAAAACAAACATATTTTTCACTGATATACTACTTCTTTGTTTAAAACAAGAGCAAAGTAGCCTAGCATAGTTATGTCATGACCCTTTTACGTCAGTATGGTTGGTTTAATTTGTAGTGTTTAACGGCACTTCAACTTCTGATGGTTATAAAGTGCCGAGGCAAGTGGAATACAATGCTCTCCCCAATAATACACCACGGTAGCTGATCCAGGATGACACGGTCTGCATTCACGATTCGAACCCGCATCCTTCTGGTCGCTAGTCAGATACACTAACAATTGCATCACCGCAGCTGTCTGTGTGACAATATAAAAGGAGTCTGAAACCTTTCTTTTCTCAATCAATAATCTTAAATTTCGTTGTTGTACTACCGTAAAAACCTGTTTTCAGAGCCCTACCATTTTGCCAACTAACAGGGTTCCTTAAAAATAGGCGGTGTCCCAAAAGAGCTCATCACTCTATTTGCATCAAAATTAATCTCTATATTTAGGAATCTGTCCTCCTAAGACAAGTGGCGTCCCATAGAAGAAGTCTTTCAAGTTAGGTTTCATCGCAAGATGAAATATTTTACTTAAGAAATGAAACAAGTTGCGAGTTCTTTTGTTCTATACTTAAACCTGCTAGGTCCTATATCTAGTTTCCATTAGGTACCGATCGATTTAAAAAAATTATTAAAAAAAATACACTGAGTCTAAATCTCGCTCTTTTAAGATCTGATCTAGAAGATTTGTGAAAATATTAAGATCATCAAACGAGGTCGCGGGATAAATTTTGGCTGGGTTTGAGAGGGTAGCAATGATCAGTCGCTTGGAGAAATAATTTGGTTACAAATTTAAGCTCGTATGCTCGTAAATATAACGATTTGCTCTGGTCTTTCAAATTCGGACGGCATTCAGTTTAAGTCATTTCTTGGAATGCTTTGTGATTAGCATTATGTCTAGAAAAAAATTAAGAATTGTGCCTTATTTTAGAAAACCTAATTCATTCTATGTATGTTGTTGTTGTTGTTGCTGTTGTAGGGATTAACGCCATTTTTCAGCACACGATAGGCTATACATGGCGGCCAGTATTAATGGTGGAGGAAGAACCCGAGAATACCCCGGAAAGAACCACCGACCCTCGAGAAGCTACTGGCAAGCTTTCTCACTTGGTCGAATCCGAGACTCGAACCTACGCAGACAGAGGTGAGATGGCAGTGATCCGTAACGGAGAGCGCTTTAGACCACTCGGGGCCCCCTTCTATGTATGTATGTATGTATGTATGTGTGTGTGTGTGTGTGTGTGTGTGTGTGTGTGTGTGTGTGTGTGTGTGTGCGTGCGTGGGTACGTGCGTGCGTGCGTACATGCATGCATGCATACATACATACATACATACATACATACATACATACACACAATGAATTAGGTTTAGGTACATACATAGGTACGTAGTTTCTATAAGCTTCTAGAAGATAATCACGTGACCCTTGTTTACGTTTAGAATACGATATCACCCATGTTTTGGAGAATTATTCTCAGTTGCAGCTGGGCTTTTTCTTACACTAGAAGTTGTATGTTGTGCTGTTTAGAGATATTTCAAATTACTTGGATTTAAAAGGTTTAGTTCTGTTATTTTTCTGGAAAATACATGTACTCATGCGAGATTCTTAATCAAAGACAGTTCTTTTAAGAAACTTATTTGAATTTCCAAAACCGGAGTGATAATTCTTGTTTCTACAAGGAAATGTAGACTTCAACACTACAAATTGCAGCATACGTCATCGTCTTCCATCTTGGATTCTTCGTCGGGATTCGAACTTTCTTATGTTACTGTTTATTCGAGACATAGTATACCTCTGTTATCAAATCTACAATTTCGGTGAGGAGTCGCGGGGAGTGGGGTGGATTTAGCAAGTTCGTGATGAATTCGCAACTTCGGGATCAATCCTAAGCTATGTATCATACCTCCAGTGTATATCGATAACTGTCATTCGGACTATTTCGTCTATTTGCGAGACAATGATTAACAGAGAAGTTCCAAATGTTCAAATTATTTTTTCGTTCGTAACCCCATTTTTAATCCTATAGCCAATCCAAATGTAGAAATAGCCGAGGTGGTACGAATAGATGGGATTTCTATTTTGCCAAGAAATTTCCGGCGAACATAATTTAAATGACTGTGCCGACACACATCCAAGGCATAGTTTTGTTTAGCAGAAGCAGTCGAGGTATTATCGAATCGTGGTGAATCTCATCAATTTCTTACAAGGAAATCCCACAATCCCATAATGCCTAAATATAAGTAATCGGTTTTCAAAGAGTCTGGAACTTAAGAAGTTTATTATTCATTTTACACTTGGTCTTAACGTTTTCAAGTTACGATGGAGTAGTGGTTAGAACGTCCGCCTCGGATGCGGGAGGTCGCGGGTTAAACAAATAGTACCAACAGATAACTTGCTAGAAGCTCATCTTTAAGAGGTTATTTTATTACTAGTTGACCTGGTGTCAGGATAATGTGACTGGTGAGACATCGTGCTACATGTCTGTGGCGTGATGCCCCAGTGCTAGACATCACTATAAACTGTCACACTGCAGACATCGTAGCGAAATTTTTTTAAAGCCACGTTAAAAATCCGAATCTCACACACACACACACACGAGCACGCACGCACGCACGCACACACAAAACTCTCTCTCTCTCCTCTTCTTTGCTAGTCATCACTATACACTGCCACACTGCAGACATCGTAGAAATCACATATACATACACACACCAACAGTAGTCTGAGACCTAGATAATACATTTGCCAGTGGAACTCTTTGTATTCTTCGACTTGAGTTATATTTTCTAAAGTAAACTGTTTGTTTACTCCAAACAAACTGCACAGACCCAGACCTGTCGACGCTTTAAGCGATGGCATATCTGGATGTTTGCAGTTTGTAGTTGGGTTCGTCTTATAAGCGAGTAAACCAGTACTCTTTTTAAAGGAGTTTTTGATTGACGTTATATATCTACAAAGAACACATAATAGCATAATAGCTTTATAAAGTATCAAACACCAAAACTCTGAAAACACAGATGTTGTCTTTATGATTGCAAATAAATGTGTCCTTAAGTAGTTTGTTAAGAAAGTTCATAAATAAAGAAGGCACACTGCTGTAGTGTATGAAGGAGTAATGGTGTCTGAAAACTTGATTGCGTTTTTAAGCTAATATTATCTTATAAAAGTTGAAGTGTTTTATTTTTTATTCGATCTTTCTGAGAGGTCGCAAAATTATGTATAGCCCACTTTCATCTTTCATATTGTTTTGTGTATATTCTTTGGCATGTTCAGAAAGACCGTCCCTTCAGTAAGCTGAGTTGATAATTTTTACAGACGGGGGCGTCCAGTGGGTGAAAACTTTTGGCTTACTCAGTTCTTATTATTCATCTTGGCTTACAAAGAAAATATTTTCGTCATCAAAGAATTGCTCAAAATGAATCTGGGGAAATCTTGAGAATACATTTCAACATGTTATATGTTATAAATATTTAGTTTTAAAGCATAACCAGCAGGCTGAAAGGATCTTCTTCGCTGTCAAATACAAAGGTCTTAAAGGATAAAAACAGAGATAGTTACATACTTGAATGAGTCAGATAGCGGTGTTTGATAGTGATTGGTTGAATGCCAGTGATGATGTCAGAGTGAAATTATTAATTGGTAAATCTTAGCACTTCTGTAATAATTCTTTATACAATCCGCGCAATTAAATTCTGGAAGCTCCGTTAAGTAATTGCTAAAAGTATAGTTTGATATATTTCCTTTGTTTAATAGGTAGATCTATAAATTACAGGTGTAGCACAAGTTATGGACGTACTTTTATAATTATATAAATAAGAAAATTCAAGGCACTTGAAAGAAATATGAACCGGACATGCCAACCAAATATAATACAATAACCATTATAAATAGGAATATATTCAAGCAAAATCAGTTATATCAAATGTTCACACTCGCCAAGAAAATGCAATCAGACCTGGTAATAATCTATAGGCCAGCAGTGGGATCGAAACCGTAAGTACTTATGCGATAATATATCAACTGGTGAGGACGGTGGACCATTATGGCAGACTGCACAAAAAATCTAGTCAAATAATTTTACTGTGCATCGATAATCAACGTTTGCTGCCATTTTCATTCTTCATCAGTTATTGGTCAAAATCTATCTGAAATACATCGGTGCATTGTAGCAAACATGATTATGATAGAATGAAATGATCCTTCTCTCGATCTAGAAGAGCCGGTCATTACTGACGGTAATGGAATTTTGGTCAGATCTTTAACAGGCGAACGATCCTTGAAATGAAAATATACGGCATTAATCCAACGTAATTATGAATAAAAGGATTAAAACCCTGCTACCAATTAGAGAATAAAAACTATAAAAGACATAATAACTGAACCAAAAGCGCTGGTTTTACTAAACTTGCTTTTTTTTACACACTGAGATGTGGAATTTTTTATCACCACGGAAACGAGTGATAACACACACACACACACACACACACACACACACACACACAAACACACGCACGCACGCACACACGATGCTATGCCAAAAATACAGTTTCTATATTGCTCGAATTTCTCTGATTTAGAAGAAAGATTTACCAATATTCAATACCTATCCAGAAAGAACATCTAAATGAAAAATCGGATCAGTGTTTACCCAATGTAGCAAATGCCATACATTAATGGACATTCGCTTTTGTAATGCAATTTGTGACTTTGCCCGACAAATGTGTCTGAAGTAATGATCGTGAAAAACCGCAAAATGGACATGTCTCGAAAATCTTAGGAGGCCTTGATTTTGACATATTTAATTATTATCAATATTGTAGTTCTTAACCACGTTACTGTATAAAATGTAGAAAGAACAAAAACCATTAGAAACGTTTTGCTTGGAAATGATAGATGTTCAAATCAGAATATCGACTGCAGCCGTACATTTATCTAATCCATTTATTTGTTGTTTCCTTTAAAGCGAGACAAAAAGCCAATTGATTGAGTTATATCTGATTTATACAAATGTTTGAGTACCATGCTTTTCATGCTTTTATAAACATACTTTTGGACCAGAGTGTGTTCCTTGCCAGTGCCAGCTGAAAACGGTGTACATTATTGTTGAGCTTAGTGACTTCCAACATGAGAGAGAGAATGTTCATAGTAACTCAATCAAACAACTTTCTGAAGACGTTCCACCAGAAAAATCGTTGAATTGAAATATAATACTGTTTATGTAAAAAAAGATCGATCTTATAGTTTTAAGAACCTTGGCGTTTTAATATTTTGTTTCCTTTTATATCTTTTTAAAGAACTCAGGAATCTTAAAATATTATATCTTGTAAAACAAAATTTATATATTAGTTTAAAGGGTTTCTCTTTCCGGAGATTTAAGCGTTTGTATCATGTATATTTTTGACAAAATGTTAAGATCCTTGGGTCTTATCTTAAATGAGTACATATTTTCGTTTCTCTGAATTATTTACCTCCTCAAGTGTGTTCGCAATGTTTCAATTTTACGTTTTTTGTACTTAACTTTTAATTTGTTATGATTTAGCCAGGATTGTGCTGCACATACTTTCATGTTGTTCTAACCAGTCATCAAGAAAGTCGACAGAACCAAATATATTCTATCCCGAGAGTTACAGATATAGGACGTTAATACTACTGTCACCCATCTCTTCGCGGAAGAAAATATCTCCACTTTGTAATGTCAGGAAATTCAACTTTACATATGCGAAAGGTACTGATGGTACATATGCAATGATAATATAAACAACCCTTAGAGTGACTTGGTATTAATACGGGCTGAGTCTTAGTATTAATGCGACTGAGTTTCGGTTTTTAAACCCCTGGCTGTGGCATTAATACTTCTGAGACTTGGTATCAATACAGCCGAGTCTTTGAATTTATCCAGCTGAGTCTTGGTATTAGTAAGGCCGAGTCTTGGTATTAATCCAACACGGTCTTGGTATTAAAACGACTTTGTCTTGACATTAATACAGCCGAGTCTTTGAATTCATCCAGCTGAGTATTGCCATTTGTACGACCGGGTATTAATCCAGCTTATTCTTGATATTAACCGAACTTCGTTTTGGTATATATATATATATATATATATATATATATATATATATATATATATATATATATATATATATATATATATATATATATATATATATATATATATATATATATATATATATATATATATATATATATGTATATAACCTTAAAGTTGAATACATTGAGCATTACAATTTTATCGCATTTAAGCCAGAAAAGTGCTTGTGAATGGTCACTTCGACATTTCTTCGTTCATCTTCTCCCATGTCAGTGTAAACTTCAAAGGGGCAGCATTCCAACTCAGTGAAATTGACCGGGGTATCTTAATACGGTCCTTAGAAAGTACAAAGTAGGGCTACCAACCCTATTCGCTTGGTAGGAATCTATGTCCACTTATAATTTTTTTTTCAAAGGGATATTATTACGTACCGTCGTTCACAGACTCCGAGCTGTCTAAACCTGATGAAATGAATTATTTCTTTGGGCAGAATTAGGGACCGCTGCCTACGACTGGGCAGACTAAATTAAGGTGTACACTTCAGAGCAATCAGACTTGAAAGTGACGACCTTAGTCGAAATTCTTCAATTTGAAAATTTCATGAAGGAGAAAGTGTAGTCGACTCCGCGGAGGCCTAAAGAGAATAGTACTTTCCTCGTTAAACAAGAAAGGGAACAGGTAGCTGTCTTGTAAAAAGTAAGACAGGTTTTAATGCTAGGACGCACAAGTTCTGAAAAAGAACAGCAATATGGTACGCAATTTTAGTTTCACGTAATATTCTATTATTTGATTGTTTGTTTTATGTAAAAGTGTTTGCTATGACTAGGTTTCCATATTATGTATTGTTTATTCAATTCGTGGAAATGTGTTAATGCTAGAGTTGTTATGTAATTTATTTTATTCAATTTCATGGAAAATGTTGATGCTAGACTTGTTTTGGAATTTACATTTTTAATTATACAGTTATTAGTTCATTGGCAGAATTGATTGCATGCGATCCAAATGTTCATATGTGTAGGATTTCATAGGGCATAAGAAATAACTTTCTTTGTTTGTTAAGGCGATACAGATCATCGTGAGTTAACGATAATTACATAATTATATCTGATTTTGTAATGTTTGAATAATCTTGTAGGTTAAAGATTGATGTGAGTTACAATTTGTGAATTTCATGCAATAGTAATCGAACATGTAGTAGCATGTAAAAGAATACGGTAATATTCGATAGACGGTCCCGTGGTAATTTAAGACCTGTCGCTGGAGGTCAAAGCGAGGTCAATGTCCTACCGTACCAAGTCAAAATTTACGCAGTATGTGGAGCCAACATGCTCTGAGCAACGTAAGTGAATTGTATGTACCTCAAGAGAGTGGGGTATACAGAATTATGGGGTAATTTTGTCCTTTAAGGAACACCTTTCTGAGAGAGAGACGGGACAGTCTGGAGACAGAAGTCCGAGGAAAAGAAGGACGAGATCAGAATAAAAGGACCAGGAAGTCCATGAAGGGAAAAAGCATAGAGCTTAGGAAGGATGAACTAGGAGACGTTAATATACGGTCCAGACAGGAAGGTGATGCAAATCGGTCGTGTACATTGCGCTCTTTTCACCTCTCGTTATGATGATGAATAAATTAAAATTAGACACACCTGTTAAATTATATTGATATAATCTAACTTGAATTGGAATTGCCGTTATTAATTTGTTCTAATTAAATTTGTTATTTTCTTGTCAGAGGGGGCTCGTATTGCTTTATTTCTTCCCAGTATTCTCGCTCAGTTCTCTGTTGAAATTCTATTCTTTTTTCACTCCCGCCGGGCTATAATATCGAGGGATGTCATTCTCTAGATAACGCCAGCCAAATCCAAATAACCACCACTCTTACTAAGAGGCCGACGTTACATGTCTTTATATATATATATATATATATATATATATATATATATATATATATATATATATATATATATATATATATATATATATATATATATATATATATATATATATATATATATATATATATATATATATATATATATATATATATATATATATATATATATATATATATGTATATATATATAGTAGAAATCCAAAATGGAAGGCGATGACGTATGGTGTGGATAGCGGGTTAGCGTCGTACTGATGTGTCAATAGTTCTTTGTTGTATCACAAAAAAATATATTCGAGTGTTTGAATTCTGTGGAAATTTCGATAACTGTCCATGTCCATGAATTAATTTAGAGCAAACTTGAAATCCAAATAAAATAAATTAAACAAAACCATTAGTCCAAAACTGGTCACGACATAAAATACTTTAACTTCTCAAGTGTTAAGGCACTAATCATTGTTCTTTCTCAAAACATCAATAATAAATCTAGCTACAACGCAAAACCGATGCCCGGATGTGGGTCAATCGTCTGGAAAAACCTAACTGATACATGTTATTTGTCGCGTACTCCAAGCATGGCATCGATTCCAATTTATGAATCTTACTCTGAGAAAGAACTAAAAAAAACATTGTTTACTACAAACTATCACTGGTTCTGAATCAAGGTCAGGAATTAGGTCAACAATAGATACATTGCCTCTATAAAGATTTTTATGTTAAAAATGTTTAAAAAACCCCAGCCAGAACTGAATTCTATCCCAATAAATAAAGTTACATTACAATATCATGTTGTTATCTTCTTAACAAATCTCAGCTGTAATGTTCTTAACATGGCATCTCTATTCTAATTACAGTTTATCTCTACATAATTCTGTTCTTTGAATGTCTGCGTGATTTTGCGAATTGTTCTCCAAAATAAAATGATCAAAATACCGGTACATTCAAATCTAAATGATATATATAAAATGTTGGATGTGTAAGTGTAAATGTATAAACATTTCTTTATTCCTCTTACTATCTCTTAACCAACGCAAATTACAATTTAAACCAAGAGGTAAAAGAACGCGACACAAGGAGAATCTATTTAATATCGATAGGAATTTCTGTGTGTGTGTGTGTGTGTGTGTGTGTGTGTGTGTAGACCCTATAGTGATTGTGTAGTTAGAGGAGGGTAATTGCCTGGTCGCCACATGTGTCGGCTACTCACTACTGCCTGTATTCACGATCAAGTTTCATCCTTTTCTGATGATGTGCGCTTAGCTGGATCTTAAAGGAAAGGCGTTGAGGTCCGTAACTGGCGGACCCGTCAATTAGGGAATAATTACAATTTTCTAATTTGTTTAATGATATTCTTTCTAAGTGAAATCGAACTCTTTATTATCGTGTATAATCCAGATATATTGTTTGGCGTATATTTGTAACTTACTGTAATAACCTGTACATGCCTTGATTTCTGTCACAGTAATCCTGATTTACTCGTATTTAGAGGCGAGTGTGTCTGCTACGCACAAATGCGTATATTCATCATTTTGTGGGGAGGTTATGAGTACTGGTGCGTAGGCATATAGGCGCCTTGATATGTGCACTGAGAACCATGGTTTGATACTCAGTAAAGGACAAATCAAATTATGCTTCTCTAAACTGTATGACAATGTTCTCTCTTCTTGTCTGTTAGGTCTCTTGTTGAATTTTGTATTCTTTTAGACTCTTGTCCCTATCCAACTGACAAATGGTGCAAACTTGGCATCTGCAAAGATGATCATACAATTTCTTTGAGTAGAAGGAAATTGTATATTGACAATATTATTTCTTTTTTTAAAAGGTGACAAAGGACATTTGTTGGAGATGACACAGGTCATAACATAGTTTTAAGCATGTACTTTATGGTTGAGTTCTATGTAAAGCCTCAGCTTAAATGCGCATGTCAATTGTGACTTTCTCCTACATACATGAACCTGTGTCCCTAACTTTGAATAAATCAAAGTTAAACGTTTAAATCTTTTTCTTAAAAGAATCGAATCTAAATACATCCACTATAATTACCTAGTCTAAAGTCAACTATTTATGTTACCTGTTCCTTTGTTATAATGTAAGAGAAATTATGAAACTGAAACTTGATCGGTACAAGGATCATGCTGCCTGAACCGCAGCATTGTAAGATAAGATCAGAAACTTCCTAAAGGAAAACACTCTTACATGTATTTATTGTCATGGCTCATATTGGTTTTGGCATTTCAACACGTGGGTTTTAAAACAAGCACTCCTAGATATTATTTGCACTACTTAGCATCGGCGCTTTCAAGTATATTCACAAATCAAATGCAGAATGACAATTGAAAATTCAGCATCACGTGTACAGCTCATGGTTAAAAAAGCGACATGTTACGTAATTGTGAACATGCAGTATTTTTTAAAATTCTGAACAGTCAGTATTTTTTAAAATCAAATATGTACGTTTCATGGGTAAATCAACAAAGGCGAAATATGACTAGGGTTTGATCAGGTAAGGATCTAGTGGGTAGTTCCGACCTGTCAATCAAACTTGGCACATTAATTATAGTTGACTAATCTAAAAATAGACATCGAATTCACAGCGTAGTTACGCGATGCTATCCACCACATTTGCTCACAAATAAAAGATCACGCTTGATTACTTTCTATGACATTGCAAGGAATTTGAAAGACTACGTAGAAAATAACTGAAAATATATCAGAAAAATGGGATACCTTTGTGCGTGGGGCATATGCAATGCACAATGTTGTTAACCTGCACGGATTCACGGGGATGGGTATAGTACATGTTCCAAAAGAAACAACCAACATTGAAAAAAACCCACATCTGCGTTGTACGTGATACGTTAATTATAACAATATTTCATATATAAATACACCAAGCTGTTTTAAAATAATGATATTATTTTTGTGCATGTGGCAATTTTGAACACAATTATATATTAATGTATGCACATGCTCGAAATATATAGCTTATTTTAGTCCAAATACTGCATGCAATACAGAAAATTTTGTGTGTATAATTTTTGCTCCATTGTCATTTTATTACCTTGGATTTCTTTTTATAAACTGGAATATTGACAACATCTGCATGGTCTATTGGCATGGGTTGTATTTTAACGACCCTGGGTAAATGCCATTGCTGTGGAACACTTGTAAAACTCTGCTGGTCAGGTACATTCTAAAAATTAAGAAGTTTGAATCATCTTAGATACTTGATTTTGATATCATTTATTTCAAAATTTGAAATTGAATTGTTTTGAATAAAACTTTTATTATATATGGGTTTTTTAAATAAATATTTAACTTTATGAAGAGTAGAAACTGCAATCAAGTATATTTTTTGTCTTTATTGGCCTGAGACTATAAATAACAGCAAGCTATTTCAGGCCATTTATTGTATATTTGTCATGCTGAATACAAATAAAATTACTTTCTTATAAACGATTGATTTTTCAAACATCTGCAATATATATTGACATCAGTGAAGTATGTTTAACTAAGTCACACTAATTAGCAATCAAAGGTACCAAAATACCCCGTCAACGTGCCTGTAGGTGTTCATTTCGAAGTGCCAATATTATTTCTTTCTTTGTTTTAAAGAATATGGATCTGATCTTATATTACGTGTTTAGGTTCGAATAAACAGTAAGAAAAGAAAGAGTGAAAACAACCAGCTTTGAAAAAAAAAGAATATTTCCCTGCAAAAATTCTGTAAAAATGAAAAAAAAAAAAAAATACGCAACTCAGAGGACATAAATAGTTCCAAACACTTTGCCCGAATATTTTTTTTTTTTTGTATTTTCATGACTTGTCAAGGCGAATCTAATATATGTCTTGGTTGTAACTTATAGTAAGTAAAATATTTCGTAAGAAGGAAATGTGTTAAAATTTGTTATTGCAAAACATAAAATTGACCACTTCAGTTTCGATGGAGTGTAGTTGTGCTTGTTGTCAAGCTCTTAAGTTACGTTAGTGTGCAAATATTGCATGTAGCCTGTAATCTCATAATGCCTAACTGGAAGTGATCAGTTTTCAAAATACTGGAGTGCAAATCCACAGTGATTTCCATTATTTATTGCCAGACTATCACTGTAACCACATCATTCCTGTACTTAACAAACTGTATATGCTGGGAGTTCACTTAGAGAAACTTTATTGCATTACTGATATAAAGAAATATACGTCAAACTAATATAATTAATCTCATCTTTACTTGTCGACCTTTTCGTCGTAGAGACCTTCAAACATTTAATAAACTCCTTCTCTTCTTTAGTTAAATACATAAATTCCGAGAATATTTGCACTCTTTGTAGGCAACATGACCTCAGTTAGAACTGATTTTTAGACAGAACACAGGCAAAAAGGAGTGGGTTGCACACTGTTCGTATGAACTGATTTTTAGACAGAACACAGGCAAAAAGGAGTGAGTTGCACACTGTTCGTATGAACTGATTTTTAGACAGAACACAGGCAAAAAGGAGTGGGTTGCACACTGTTCGTATGAACTGATAGTAATGTACTTCGGATGAAAACTTAAATTATAAATCAGTTTCTATAGCTATTTTCTTTCTAATGCTTTTCAGATCAGTTCATTTTGCAATTATTTTTCTATTTCTATAAGTTTCCTGCAAAAATAAGAAAACGAACTTTGTCCAATAATAAAAGATTAACAGTATTATCAAAATAGAAATGAAAGAAAAAAAAAAGAAAAAAAGAACGGAATTAACACTTTGGGGAATCGATTTATGTTCCTGATTGTTGATCCAAAATATCAAACTATCTGCTTGGCATCTCCTTTTCTCATTACTTACGGCTATTTAAGAAACTTAAGCGGATTATATCTAGCCTAGTAATTACATAATTCTACATAATAAATTACATAATTCTACATGACAAATTACATAATTCTATCAAATAAATTACATAATTATATATAATAAATTACATAATGCTTCCTTTTACCACAAATTTGACTAAAATTGAAAACTATATTAACTTTAAACTTAAAACTCAAATCAAATGTTTGATTTAGTAAAATGTCAAGATTTATTTTGTCTAATTAAATGTAGCAAGTCTTTAAATTGCATAAAATGTTTATACATTAGAAAATATTTTCTTACGCAAATGAATATTGGCAGGAACTATCAGGTGTTTACTCATATCCTGCCAATTACGCGAAACTTACGGTAACGGAGACTCTTGGGAATGTTTAATTTTTGTGACATAAATTGTGTCTATTTTCTTCAGCTCTACAGCCTTGATATCAGTCCGTCAGAAAGCGTAGAAACCATTAAAAGTAATGAACATCTATACTAAAGCTGACTGCTCTTTCTTTATCAACCGTATGCAATCGATTATACCTCAAATTGCAAACTGCACAGACCAAAATCTATTATCGCATAATATGCCCGCAGATCTAGGTTTATTCAGTATGGAAGGAGTATTCGCAATATACGACGGCAAGTCAGGGTGATTTTTTTTGTAGTTGGACACGACATGTCTGCGAGTATATTCACTAATTGTTTCAAAATGTATGTCCGCGAAACTTTGAATAAATAAACAGAAATACAGTTAAGTCTAAAATACTCTTGGCCAGAAGATAAATTGATTGCTGGTGTTACACGGAGGTAATAGAAAAAGTGAAAATTCCTGTTTCCCGAGGAAGATTTAGGCATTTAAAGAAAAACGTGCATCTTAAAGTGAGAATACGCATCAACTGCTTGCAGAGTATGCCTCTTTGATAGTTGTATTGGCCCAACGAGAAAATTGATAAATGTATCAACTTCAGCTGCGAAATTAGAGGAAAATATGAATGAATAATCAGAGAAAAGTATCAACGAGTGCCGATATTAATGTATGCAAAGTCTAACTATGTTGGTTTTCAAAGCAAAATTACAGTTCATGTATACGGCTGGAAGGACGATCAGAATCATGACAGATAATCCATCTGCTGGTCCAGAGAAATCAGTAGTGAAATAGATTATCATATAACGCCTTAATGGATGAAAAAAAGACAATAACAAATTTGGAATTATCTTGACGGAATGTCAGACTGTTGGAGTTGTATAATAGATTACCATGACTACAGTCTAAAATGTTACTGAACTTTTGGAATGGCTGGACATTTCATCCGAAACGGTGACTGACGTTGTTTGCTCCATTTTAAATAGGGTAAGACACATGACTCGAGCAACACTCTTTGTAGGTGGTAAAGGTCCTTATCTCAGCGGAAGTGAAGAGTGATCACGAGAATAAACACTATTAGTTCGTTATGTAGCAGTGTTTGTTATCTCCTTATTTCACCACATTCAACGTTCGTGTTACAGATAAAATAAACATTTCTAACAAAGGACCACGAGCTTGCATAGAATTCGACTACTACAGCAGTGGTGATATATGGCGACCGTTTATAAGAAAACGTTCTCTACCGGCAAAACAATGTGCTATTTTGACGCTAAAATTGTTGTAAATCTCTACGATAAGCCGTTCATAAGAGATTTCGTCTTCAATCTTGAGTATAAAATTTCATATATTGTCCATGCTACAGAATAATAAATTGTTAGATATTGTTTAAATCAAATATTCCGGGGCATCTCAGTTACAGAGTGCATGACACAATGTCACATTGTTCACATGTAAGGAGGAGTACATCTGAAGTAGTGTTCTGGCTTTGGCAATAACTATTGATATCCATCATTTTAGCAGAGAAGCAGCACTGGTTTGACTCCAGTAGGTGAAAACATTTGATTTACTCGTGTCTTACTCTTAAGATTTATTTACAATTCTAAAATGAGAGAACGTCTCAAAATTAATCTTAGAAAATCTTGGGAATACATGCCAACATGTCTTAAGCAATACATATTTGGTTCTCGAACAAAATTGCAGGAATATATGATAAAAGTTCGCTATTTTAATCAAAGTTAATGGTATAAGCGGATACAAATCGTGCCAATCACCGACAAGAATAAGCCACGAATATATTTTGTTTAAAGAGATGACGTCACACTAAACTTATGGTGCCCCACCGATAAATATGCTAGTTGATAAGTTGAGATTTAGAGGTCATGTAATATATTATTTGGACAAAGAACTGGATCTCGCTAAAGTCATTAAAAACTTTTACCCCTTTAATCTGATCAAATGTTGAGCGCATAGTCTGCATTACTCTCGTACGCATAGAGTATATTTACATTTTGGACCATACTAACCGTTTGATTTAAACATTCGTATAAAACGTCATTATAGATAATGACATACATTTATTTGTACATATTTATATTTTCATGTAACATTTTGCAATTACAATTTGCATTTAATTTCCTGAATTGAGTCAGTTCGTGGTCGATCTGTATTTAACTTTCACACAAAGCCATGTTTAATTATTCTTTATCTTCCATTATATAGCAAGCGTGATGGTTTTAATGCAACACTAACACTTCAATTGTATGTATGTATGTATGTATGTATGTATGTATGTATGTATGTATGTATGTATGTATGCATGCATGTATTTAATTTCATACCCTCGGTGACCTGTAATGCAGCGCTGGAGTGTGAGTTACGATTGTTTAATTATTGATTTTCGTTATAGATTCCAACAAAAACACAATTTTGATACGCGATAACGACGTGAATTACTCTTGACTTTCAGTTCGTCATTCTAAATTCAATGAAAAACATTTAACAAATGCATGCTGCATGAGCATTTGAACTTGTAATACTTTAAATACTCTATTAGCCTCAATTATGGAGACTTTCATGACAATTTTATAAACTTTTTATATGTAAGGTACCAAATGAGGATAAGGGGTACACTTGTCAGAAAGGGGAGTAATTTTTGTAGTACGTAACATCAAAAGGTCTCACTATACAGTTTATCTGGTGAATTTTCATTCGACAATGTCCTATTGCAGAAAAATGAGAATAATTTTGCACTGAAGATACGAATAAAAACAAACTAATGATTTTTGTTGAAAGCATACATGTGAGATTTTGATGCGGCAATCAGGTTAATTCATAATGCAACTGGTGGCTTTTATACTGAACCAACACTGCCACCAACCCCTAAATGCTACATTCATTTTGGACAGCAAAGAGCTATTTTGAATATTGTCCTGTGACAAGGCAGCTAAAAGAATCAGTATGTTCCGTATGCGTGCATAAAGTTCACTAGTACTATAAAAAATTAGCATACTTTTCATCACCCATCAACTATCTCGATTTTTAGATATTTACCTCTGTAGCAGACATACGTAAATACCTAAGCCAAGTCGGCTGTTCATTTGCAGCCCGAGTTACGCATTTGATCTCCAGTGCTGGTCTAATTGTGACAGACAGTCACCCATTTACAAGCCTAACTCAAAGTAAATCTCAACCACATTACACGTTTAGCTTCTGTGTGAATTTATAAATGCTAGGCTTGTGATAATTAGGTTCATGCCTTCTACCTTAAAAATAAAAATTAGGGTGTCAAAATACGAAACTATCCAGTGAGACCAAAACATAGGGCGGACGTAAATTATATCTTTCACGGTACTCTTGCTGGATATTAGCCAGCGTTTCATATAGTATCAACTGTACGTATATCCATATCCGTGTGTCTCTCAATACGCGGTATATTGTGCGGGAACTAAAATAGTCGCTTGTTCACAAGTGTCGTTTGAAAACTGTATATTCAGTCATAGAAAGTTATAGTGACTATATTTTTAAAGCAATTAACAGGCTCTTGTTGGTAATATACACTTCATCTTACAAGCAGATAGAGAATGATCGACAGGTAGACACAGAGATAGACAAGACTAAATAAGCGCAGTGGTTGGGTAACAATTCCGAGTTACAACCAATTCATTCGTACGAAGATCCTTTTCGTGGGAATCGGTGTTATTCTCGCAATATCACAAAAACATTTAAATTCGGTATATTAAGCTAATGACTATCTTTTGTCCGAAAATATTACTACTAAGTGGAGTTGCATGAATAAAATATAAAAATATCGGTAACATTCCTTTACATTTCTGTCTTAGTTATGCACAGTGTTTTTAAATGAAATTTCATAATCTAAGCATAGAACATATAGGTTAAGCAGTAAGATGCTTTGCCTCGCTACTACAACAACACCGCATTGTGGCCAAACAATATTTTGACCCGAAAACAATTAACATGTTTACTTATAATCTTTTAATTTTACAGTGCGCAAGCGTAGCCTAAAGAAATGTACTATCTCTGTCAGAACAACTGGTGTAGCTACCCACTACTTTTTATGGCCGAAATATTTCAATGTGTTGTATAACACGTATTCAGTGATAGAAAGCAGAACACTGGCTGAAGATTAGTTCTGATTCCATCTCGTGACTGTACGTAGATCAAACTACATTAAAGATTAACTCCTGCCGATGTGGTTTTGTTTATTACATTAGTAAAGATACTCTCGTGCAGTTTTTATTCTCTGCTGTAAATTCAGATATGAAGCAGATAGCTTGAGAGACAATAATTCAGAATGAGTAAAATTGATAACTTAAAACTTATAGTACTCCGTAGAGAGAAATCGCCTTAATTCTTAAAATTATTTTATGAAAGTCATTCTTTTCCCTTCAAATTCTATGACAACGGCATCTTTCTCGATCTTATACGACACGATTAACATTATAAACTTTGGAATTTCGATTAATTCAGGCACATATGTTTGCATTTTTTCAGACGCTTCCGGGAAGAAAATTTCTCCCCCAGCCAAAAAAAAAAAACAACAACAATTTACACATGTAATCAGGATTCATGTCGATATTATTCTGTAAGTACAAAAAAATACAATTTATGTCCTGTTGCGGATCCTTAGTTGTTGATTTCAGAGTTTATCATTTAAAAAAAACTTATACTCTAAATTAAATAATAAATGCCGAAGACATTCCCCGTGAAACAAATACAATTTAAGTGCAGCAAAAGGTAAAAGTATGTCTGCAGAAGAACATAGCCTTGCTTTTTTCTTTTGTTAATTGCTTACAGTATGACTCTTTTCCTTATATATGTATATACAGGTGCCAAGCATACCATTAAGCTTCCAATACTCTATAACCCCTTTTCTTCCCCAGAATAAATAAAAATTCTGAAAGCGATGTGAATAGTAAAATATCACCTCCGATCACAGTACAAAGTGTGAAGTTACATTCATTGTCTTGCTCTGTGTTAGAAGTCACCATGTGAGGACGCCAGAGCGTACTTTTATTATTTTATTTAACAGATACGAGTATTTTATGATTGTGTGTCTTTCCTGGGGGACAGGGAAGTGCTAATTTTGGAATTAACACAAATGTTAAATTCCAGTCGAGCGACACAAAAGTTGATTCTGGGATCAGTTTCAACAGTTCTTGCGAAAATATGAAGTATAGTGAATGAAAATGGCGTAAGACGGGTGGAAAATTTTAAAATGCAGCATGTGCGGTAGATGCATGTAAACTTGAAGGAATCGTTTATGTCCCTAGCCTGTACGTAAGTTTTAAAAAAAACAGATAAATCTTGCATTTGTTGGCAACCTTTGGCAATTAACATAGTCGGAAGATGTAGAATAGCATAAACTGTCAGGTCCATTCAATTGGAAAGAAAAGTCAATATAACAGTCTACCCGACAACACTAGACTTTCAATGATACTTAAGGTAGAAAAAGACAAACTTCTTGTTGTTCTTGAAGGGCTTAACGCCATTTTCAGCACAAGATATGCTATACATGGCGACCAGACTGAATGATGGAGGAAGAACCCCGGAAAAGCTCAGAATGAACCACCGACCCACGAGACGCTACTGGCAAGCTTTCTCTCATACCCACATTGACCAAACCTGAGAATCGAACCCACACAGACAGAGGTGAAATGGCAATGATCAGTATCGGTGAGCGCTTTAGACCACTAGGCCGCTCGGGGACCCAAGGACAAAATAACAGCTGATTATGATAGCTAAATGGTGTATCCGGACGGATGAATGAAAGAGAACGGTGTAAGAATCTATTGTTTTTCTATGATACCTTGCTCCCTTTTCATCTTTCCATGCATGCATATTTAAGAGACTAGGGTTAAATAATCGAATCTAGCTCAGATGCAGTTTTATAAATAAAAAGCTGATCTGAGAGAAAGTAACAATAATTTGCTTCAAATAATTTATATTTCCTCATCGGACCGGGGTTTTATTTTCTAGTCAAACTTGGATACATATTGTATGGGTTTGACTGAACTCAAGAATTTGCTTGGGAAACTATTACAAGGTCGATCTGTATACTATTTTGTTCTGAATGTAAACAGCACAGACAGTGTAGTACTCATAGTGAGTTAAAGTCTAGCATTATTAGATCGACAATGGACCAATCGAGAGTTTTCAAACATATTTTAGTTAGATTTATCCAGCGATCACAATTACTTTGACCAAGTGCCCTAGAACTCCTATGGGTACAGATACATCAGACTGTTTTGTATAGCATATGCTGTGTTGACACCTCTAAACCCCGTCCAAGCACTTTAGCTAGTTATTACTAAGAAGTGACACCCTGGTTTTCCGAAAATGTTATGTGGTGCGGGGTTTCCCTGTCATCCAATTTAGTGTTAGTTGTTTTGGTGTTAATTAATTAATTAATTAAATAATAATAATAATAATAATAATAATAATAATAATATCAGTGTAATTTCGTCAGGGTTGCTCTTTGTTTTGTTCGCCAAGTTATAGAGTTTTAATTATCCCGATAAAGGCGTAGATGATTATACTTTCTTCCTTGTGCCCGGGCTGGCGGTGGGTCTGGTTTCTATCCACCCTTGCTTAGAACTTAGGATAGTACTATCCTCTCTAAAGACTATTAAGTTCCAGAGAGGGTTTCCTCTCCATTTTATTCTTGTTGTTGAGTAACTTAGAGTGACTCTGCCAATGTCGTTTTGTCCTTGTGTTGTTCATTAGTGGATGTTATGTTGTGGTAGTTCCCCTTTAGATGTAAGGACGACTCTACCTAGATCAAATTCATTATGGTTTGTATTTCCTTATCTGTCTCTGTTGTGTTAGAAAGAATTTTGAATAAGTTTTATAAGCCGAAAATAAGTATTTAGTGTTGAAAATAATAAGGTGTATACGTGCTTTGTATTATGTTTACTGAATGCGTGAGTTACATTTTGTTATTTGTGTTTTGGTTAGTATATATGCTTAGCATGTTATGGTCTGATTATGTTTGATAATCTTATTGTACTTAGCGCAAAAAGACGATTGAAATCGTTCACCACGCGGACGTGATGGAAAACGTTGATGTATAGTTCTAGTTGGATACGAATGTTGGTTATTTATCGCACCATAGTGCAAAGGGAGAATTGAAATCATGGAAAATAGTGTTATTTTGTAGTCCTATTAAGGTTAATTTGTGTGCACTTCATTGCACAATCAAACTGTATTTTCTATTGTAGATAAAAATAGAATTAATGTTTGGGCAATTTTGAAGGTAACTCATCACAATTATAGTTAATATTTTAAGCAAAATCCAGTTTCAAGGCACAGTCCAAGTTGTTATGGTCGATATTAAGGTCCAATTTTTTAAATTTTTATGAGTAAGAGTTAGTTTATATGTACCTTAGTGCAAAACTAGGATTAAAAGTTTCCTCTATGGACGTGATTGGAAACATTGTCAGTATAAGATTCTGGTTGTACAATGTTTTAAAGACCTTTGGCAATTTTGATAGTAAATCATTAGAATTGTCGTCCAGATGAAGAAGAAGTGTTTGTCTGGGATTCTTTCAAGCGTTCGTCGCAGCGTCTTTGTAGTCGTCATGGAAGAGAATTGAAGAATTGTTAATGTTTTTTTCTTTTTTTTTTTTCTTTTTTTTTTGTAAAGTAAAAGAGATTATGTATCGCGAGTCTTGAATTGAAATACAATATGTAAATTTTTTGAATTGGTGTATGACTTCAGTTGCCGGTCACAAAGTTCTCTTTTGTAACTTCTCATTAGAGTGTACACTGGTATATGGCTTAGCTATTCAGAGAAACCTTGTTCCTGTTTTTGCCAGGTAAAAATGTATAGTTTCTGCTGTAGTTCATGAATTTTGATGGGACAAGAGTGACCAGAGTGACTAAGTGTTTTCAATTATTATTTTCCTGCTCATGGGTTTTATTTAGATAGATCACGTGTGTAGTGGCTTTTCCCGTGAGGAGGATTGAAAATGTTCATCGTGCTAAATTAAATGCGAAGTTAAATGACCCCTGACCAGTCCTGTGGAGTTACAGCTAAATGTGGGGTACTTTGGCTTGGAACTGGTTCCAATAACTGTCGACATAAGCGGGTCAAATTGATCACATACACTTTTGTATATACGATTATGAAAATCCATGGGAGCGTTACCATTTCAAACCACAACAGACTGAAGTTATCGGTCCGAGTGGCATACATGTACTTTTCATACACAGTTCAATATTTGTTGTTGTTGTTGTTGTTTTATTTTGTTTATTTGTTTCCATTATGCACATGTTGCACGTTTTCCTGGACACTGTTTGGTCATCGTGCATGATGTGTGTATTCGTATCGTCACGTTTGTTAGCGGTCATAAAACGAGAATTGCGGTTGTAACAACCTACTTTTCTTGCTAAAGTGTCTACAGTACGCTAAGTGTTTGGATTATGTATCATTGAAGTAGGGGATAAACAAGATCCGGCAGAATGTTTTGTTCGCTCTTTGTCGGTGTTGCACCAAGTCACCTATTCATTGTACTTGCATTTTTCTATCCAATTCAACAATTACTTAAAATGCCTCGTCAATAAAGAGCTAGGATGCAACAAAGGAAGTACGAGAAACACAAGAATGTGATAAACAAATATTGAAGTTCAAATGTACTGAAAGAGAAAAATATTTTGGTGCAAAACTAGGTCATTCAAATTTGTATAAATATTATAAACGTGAAAGAAGAGAAAAATCTTTAATTTATTTTATCAATTTCTATAATATGAACACATTAATGACTGTTTCACGCAGTTTCATTTAGGGACTGATGTCACAGTTTCATTTAGGGATGCAGTTTCAGTTTCATTCAGGGATTGCTGTCTGTCTCAGTTTCCTTTAGGGATTCCTGTAACAGTTTTATTTAGGGATTGCTGTACCAGTTTCATTTAGGGATTCTATTCCCAGTTTCATTTAGGGATTGCAGAATCAGTTTCATTTAGGGATTGCAGAATCAGTTTCATTTTGGGATTGCTGTCAAAGTTTCATTTCGGGTTTGCAGTGCCAGTTTCATTAGGGATTGTACTCCCATTTTCATTTAGGGATCGTACTCCCAAGGATTTAAGTCCCAGTATGAAGTGTCGAATTTTGAATTACAGAAATTTTAAAGTTGAATGCATTTAGGAATTAAAGTTATCGCAGTTAAGCCAGGAAAGTCTTTGTGAAGGGTCACTCTGAACATTCGTCATTCATCTCCCCCCATGTCAGTGTAAACTTCAAAGGAACAATATTTCTGACCCAGTGAAATTGACCGGGGTATCTTAAAACGGTTCTTAGAAGTAAACATTTGAGCTACCAACCCTAACCGCTTGGTAGGAACCTATGTCCATTTATGATATTTTCAAAGGGAAAATTGTCACGCTCTGCCGTACACAGATTCTGAGCTGTCTAAATCTGATGAAAGAAATTATTTCTTTGGGAAAGTTATGGGACCCTTGCCTACGATTGGTTAAAATAAATTAGGGCGTACACTTTAGAGCAATCTGATTTTAAAGTGACGACCCTAGTGTAAATTCTTTAGTCTGGAAAATTCCAAAGAGGAAACTTTGTCTCGACTCCGTGTAAGCCTAAAGACTAGTGCTTTCCTCATGAAACAAGAAAAGGGACCGGTTGGTCGTCGTGTAAAAAGAAAGACATGTTTAGTGCTAGGACGCGGAAGTCCTGAAA
The DNA here is from genome assembly GCA_028554795.2 of Sinohyriopsis cumingii. Lineage (NCBI taxonomy): Eukaryota > Metazoa > Mollusca > Bivalvia > Unionida > Unionidae > Sinohyriopsis > Sinohyriopsis cumingii. The sequence continues at coordinate 113,209,443 of CM068827.1, forward strand.
GAAAAGCAGCAACGAAGTACGCAATTTTAGTTTCACGTAATTTTATATTATGTGATTGCTTGTTTCATTCAATGTGTTTGCTATGACTAGGTTTCTATACTATGTATAGTTTATTCAATTCATGGAAATGTGTTGATGTTAGAGTTGTTATGCAACTTGCTTTATTCAATTTCATGGAAATATGTTGATGCAATATATTTTATTCAATTTCATTGAAAGTGTTGATGATATAATTGTTATGGAATTTATCTTTTAATTATACAGTTATTAGTTCATTGGTAGAATTGATTGCATGCGATCCAAATGTTCATGTGTAGGATTTCATATGGTTATATGAAGTAAATTACTTCGCTGTTAGGACGATACAGATCATCGTGAGTTAACGATAATTATCTAATTATATCTGATTTTGTAATGCTTGGATTATCTTGTAGTTAAGGAATGCCGTGAGTTACATTTCTTTTGAATTTCATGCAATAGTAATCGAACATGTAGTAGCATATGCAAATTAATACGGTAATGCTTAGTAGTCACGTGGTAATTTAAGGCTTGTCATTGCAAGCGAGGTCACTGTCCTACCGTATTAAGTCAGAATTTACGGTGTGTGGATAGCCATAGCTTCTGAATAACTTTAAGTGAATTGTATGTACCTCTAAAATAGTGGGTATACAGTATTATGGGATGAATTTGTCCTTTAAGGAACAGCTTTCGGAGAGAAGGACGAGACACTCCGAAGACAGGAGTAGGGGAAAAGAAAGAAAGAAGGACGAGATCAGAATAAAGGGGACCAGGAAGTCCATGAAGGGGCAGAACCTAGAGTTTGGAAGGATGAAATAGGAGACGTTGATATACTGTCAAAGTGAATGACGGTGATGCAATCAATCGTGGATATTGTGCTCTTTCACCTTTCGTTATGGTGATGTAATACATCCAAATTGGACACACCTGTTAAATTCTACTAACATAATCTTACTTGAATTTGAATTAATTAACTTGTTCTGATTAAATTTGTTATTTTCTTGTCAAAGGGGGGCTTGTATTGTTTTGTTTCTCCCCAGTATTCTTGCTCAGTTCTCTGTTGAAATTCTATTCTTCTTTCACTCCCGCCGGGCTATAATATCGAGGGAGGTCATCCTCTGGATAACGCAGCCAAACCCAATTATCCACCCCTCTTTATAAGAGGTCGACGTTACACCCAGTCCTCTCCTGGGGACTTTAATTTACTGCCAATGTTATTCCTGTATACGATAGCAGTCAACCGCTCTTGATTGACAGTTTCCGTTGAAGCATTACTAATGATCAGCCTGGTTCCTGTTCAGAAAAACACATATTTGCATCTGTGATTCAGCAGGGAGTGTACACTTAACTTCAAGTATCAGCTTACATCAAGTCATATGAAAGATACGCATTGCTTTCATTACATTCATATATTTATTTCCCTTTTACTCCGTTTTCTCCATCTTCCTCTCTGACCCTCATACCATTGTTCAGGAGCGGATAGGGGGAGGCGTTAAATGTTTCCCGACACCCCCGGCTAAAAGAAAACGTACACACACATAAACGTAAAGTCACTTGCCACTTGAAATTTGACCATCGTTTTATTATGCGCGCTTTGAGGTATAGACAAAGAGACTTTTGCTTTGATATCTTTTCGAGGAAAGTCGGGGCATTTTTTAAATTTTTTAACCAACCAACCCCCAACCTCCTCATCAACACTTGACCTGATCCTGCGTGTTGTTTCACTAAACGATCCTCTTCCCCGTTTTATATGCATTTATTTCACATGCGGCTAATATCCGAGATTCAAAATTATTTAATTGGTAATCTAGGCCTCTTGACAATAATACAAAAAAATATACAAAGACAAAATCTATCACCCTAAGCGCACCATTAAAGATTTTGTTTATATTCAGTATTGCATGTACTTTTTGTCGGCACAGCAAACGGTATATGCATAGTACAACTCGGTGAATAACAAAAGGGTTTGTTCTGACACAAAACATACAATTTTTCTATCGATGGATTATTATACCAAGGTTTTTCTGAGGTTATTGTACCAAAGTTTGTCAAAATACTTTTCTCTTAGATCTTGATAATATTGAGAAATGAAAACAGCACGATATTCATATTCTATGAACGCCATATAACTATGACAAGAAAAAATACGTTCCTATCCATATGTAACAATTTACAGCAATATTTAACACAACAAGAGTAATAGCTAACATCGTCTGCCATATTCTCCGAGGGCAACGGTATGACTCACATTGGGCGAGATATATATGCACTGTATATTGTTTACAGAAATGGCTTTGAGCTCTTTTCATACATTCTGAATACGTGTGTTCTTAAATAAAATAATAACATATGTTTTACCATAGTATGAACTATTTTACAAGCAATTACACAATTGAAAGTTTCTAAATTTCCTTTGGCAATAAAAGATTACCATAACCTATTTGATAATCTGATCTAATAATGTTTCTTTAAATTTAGTCCAGGATAATTTAGGTGTAAACAAAAGATATGTATTGAAAAATTAAACTGTGCCAATTTGTTTCCCATTAAAAAAAACACCTTTCATAAATCCTTAAACGCACTCTATTGCAAAATGCAATTATTTTCGTCGTATCTATGTTAATTACCATTAGCTTTCTAATATTTGCAGTTGCCCTATAGGCGCAATTAACTGCATCATCAGCTAAAAGATCAGGGACATTTTTGAAATAAAAATACCTTTACCACAATGTTCTCTCAGTGACAAATTACTAATAAACAAAGAAACAAACAAACAAAAAAAAAAAAACAAAAACAAAAAAAAAAATACAAATAAAAATGGACTCAAAACACAACCTTGTCTAGACCCCATCCGACATTCAACTTAATCGGTTAAGCCTTCACTTTACAGATGACCGCAAGTTAGAGTACGTAGAACTTAAAATGTTTAAAACTTTTCCATTGATACCTTTTTAGGCAAGACACTTCCACAATTTAAAGTGTTCTATTTTGTCAAACACTTCAGAACAATCTACATACAAATAATGAAACCTTCTCCCTTTATGGAAATATATTTCTGTATGACAGTTGCAGAATATCTCCGCCGATACCCAGTTTATTCTTCGTCAATCATGCAGCTCCTTTCATTCCATTCGCAGTAACGCTTCTTTAAAATAGAGGTAAAGATCTATCACATAACATTAATCACTATATGACTTTTCAGTTATTAGGATAGTCTCAAGCGCACATTTTATATAATGGCAATATAATACATCTCCCCATGAGCTGGTACTAAAAACGTTACTAAAATCTTCTACTTTCAATTTTGTGAGAAGCAGTATAGTACACTTGAAAAAGTAAATTCCTATCCCATCTGGACGGCGAGCAATTCCATATTTGCATCTAAGGATACTGTGTGCAACTTTCTCATCAGATAACGGTTCATGTAATAAATAAAAATATGCACTAATTAATCATAGTTTATTCTAATGTGTCTGGAGAGCAGACAAATCCATGTGCAGTATGTCAGAGATTTCACTTCCGGACCAGCAAAAATGTCCCATTACTCACTGTGCACTGTCGCCAAAATACATAGTGACAATTATACCATAATGCTTTTACTCTAAAGAATAAACAATTTCCTTTAAATCAGCACCAAGAATGCCTAAATCTAAATAATGTGTCATCACCTAAATGAGAGAGGGAAAATGCTCTAAAAAATAGACTGGGACTACATTCGTGGGTACTGACCCGGAAATAATAATTGCGACCAGGGTTCGAATGAAGGAGGCAAGAGGGTCCCTACACAGTTGATTTGGCTCTGGAATAATGTTCTTTGTGCTTTGAAATATAATCACTAAACAATTTACACTCTTGTACAAGACCGCGTTTGATGAGCTTTATGTAATAAAATTCCTATTGTGTGCTTTTTAGAACGTGTATTTATTCTCGTTCTCCATCATTTTCTTATGTCACCAGTCTCTCACTGGTGACCTTCTCCTTGTTGAGAACTCGATAAACTATATCACACGCAGAATTATTTGTGACTGAGTTCAATACATTCGAAACTCTAATAGTGCCCGCAGTAACTGAATCAGACCGGATTCATGGCACACGATTCGAATAAAATTCCTATAATAACCCTATTGTAACAACATACTTTTAAAAATTTAGTGTCTTTCTAAATACTCAGGGCCAAAGTTATATTTCTCAACATAGTACAAAATCGTTAATGTGTGATTATGTGGAGTGTTTTTTTTTTAAAGGCATGTTAAGAGAATGGACATGTTTAAATCTAGAGGTGCTTAAAACATGTGAAACCTATTCCATACCTAGGGAATATATATCTACTTTCATTTTTTAGGCGTTTAACTAAACTAGTCAAATAACAGACAATGCACGAGTAGAAAGTTTCTCATTTCAAATAAGAACAGGATCGGATTTGAAAACATAAATTTAGTTAATTTTTTTCTTGTTATCGACCAATAATCCATATATCCTCCATTTTATCATCATCCATTTCCAGTCTAATTCAAATAGTTTTGTGTAAATAGTGTACTTAGTCCTTCATCATTATGCAGTAAAATTAAGGCAGTTATTTGTAATTATTCTTTCTTTCAGTCATTAGAAAATCTGTGATAAATTCTTTGCTCGTTTTGTGTCTAAGAGGATTAGTTACACGCAAAACGCACTCGAGAATTTTAGTATTATAGATACACAAAAGAATAATATTAAAGATAAGTATGGGTGGGTTAGTGTGCTTTAAGCGCCTTTCATGCAGTGCCTGGTCTGGAACTGATACCTAATACCCGACTGAAATAACCTAATATCAGTTGGCTGAGATTTGCTTGGCTAATTCAAATGACAGTAGTTTGGATTATTCACCAGACACATGATGTTCTCGTGTGCTAAAGTCAAGAGTGGAAATCTTGGAGGAACCTGACGTCCGCCCATGGATTAAAACACAGGAGTGAGACGTTTTATCAATAAAGTACGATGAAATCTCTGACAACACGAAATCACCTTATCAGTACTAAATATTAACACAGCAAGTGCAAGCGTGACCCCAACCATCCGCTCGATTCGCCTTTTGTCACGCGTCTTTTATAGCTTCAGAATCGCCAAGAGACTGAAAAGCTACACATATCCATTCAAAGGCCAGTAACATACCAACGTTTCACTCTCAGACGAGCATCGCATGAATCTAATCCGGCGAATTAACTTTCATTTTCACCATCGTGGTCACAAAGTCTTTCTACAGGACTCCATCAGGCGGAAGTAGCCGATTCTGCCACGAGATGAGTAACACTTTGAACGTAATTTCACAAAATATAACGTTTAACTTGCCTTTATTTCAGATTGTATCAAATAGTAATTTTGTATAAATTTCCTGAATAGAAATATCAAGTTTAAGTTAGGATAGTAGAAATGACGGTTGATCACAGTTTCTTTATTAATGCCGAGACGGATGCTGCATTCGGTAGTATTATGTCTCACTGTACAGTTTATCTGGCGAATTTTCATCTGACAATGACATATTGCAGAAAAACGAGAATAATTTTACACTGAAGATACAAATAAAAGCAAACTGATGATTTTTGTAGAAAGCATGCATGTGAGATTTTGACTGTGGCAATCGAGTTAATTCCTTATACAACTGGTGGCTTTTATTCTGAACCAACACTGCCACCAACACCTAAATTTTACATTCATCTTTGACAACAAAGAACCATTTTTAATATTTTCCTGTGACAAGGCAGCTAAAAGAATCAGTATGTGCCTTATGCATGCATAAAGTTCACTAGCACTATAACAAATTAGCATACTTTTCATCACCTCTCAACCATCTCGATTTTTAGATATTTACCTCTGTAGCAGACATACGTAAATACGTAAGCCAAGTCGGCTGTTCATTTGCAGCCCAAGTTACTCATTTGATTTCCTGTGCTAGTCTAACAATTACAGGCAGTCACCAAAGAAGCCAACACCTTTCAAGCTTCACTCAAAGTAAATATAAACCACATTACAGATTTAGCTTATGTGTGAATTTATGAATGGAAGGCTAATGATAATTATTTTCATGCCTTCTACCATAAAAGTTAGGGAGGTGTCACAATACGAAACTATCCAGGGAGACCGTAAAAGATAACAGACTCTGCTCAGTGATCGGTACGAGTATTAGATCCTAGGGGGCTAGGGCCATATTTTGTGTACAAATTGAATGCGGCAATCAGCGACCTAGTATAAAAAAATCATCAAAAAAATCAAATACACAAGTGAGGTCAAAAAGGTTCATATTGTTGGATACCTATATTAAAACAAAGCATAAGAATATTATCCACTTGACCAAAGAAGTAAACGGCAGTTCATAGCAGAAGACGTTTATGCACCCCAACCACAAATTTCTATCTGCAATTTTCATGTCCGAAGGTCATTTTTGATACCATGTGGTGCTCACAGTGCAAACACAAGCCCTTTTCCTACATGACAATTCTGCTAAACAATGAGTACAAAACAGACTGATGCAATTGAAAATAGTTGTCATCCAAGCCTTTTTTATAGATATTCCGCTTGCCCCAAACCCATGCTGACTATTGGTATTTCACTATAAACATACTGCAGAGTAACTATGGAAGGTGTACATGCTTGACATCAATTTCAAGCCCGAAACATCTAGTTCACAAATATATCCATATCTTTAAATAGTAAACAATAATAGCTGACAAAGTCACGCCATAGTCTTAAGTTAAGAAATTTGACATCGGCCAATTAACGAAACTGGACCCTACCACCCTAAACGTGTATTTACTGCAGGGTAGAATCTGGTGAAATCGGCAACTTCCGCCTGAAAGTGTGCTGTAGAAAGACTATGAGTCCACAATGGTGAAAATAACGGTTAATTCGACGGATTAGATTCATGCGATTGTCGTCCGAGAGTTATGCGTTGGCAAGTTGCTGTATTCTGAATGGATATGTATAGCTTTTCAGTCTTTTGGCGATTCTGAAGCGATAAAAGACGCGTGACAAAAGTTGAATCAAGCGGATGGTTGGGGTCACACTTGTTAATTTATAGTACCTATAAGGTGATTTCGAGTTGTCTAAGATTTCATCGTACTTTTTTGATAAAACTTCAGATTCTTATAATTAAAGGGACCAAACTAGTACATATCTTATATTCCATCATCACTGAAAGACTAAAGATGCAGTTGTTTCCATCCTTTAATAGTGGCTTAAATAACTTAATCAATAGTAGATACAATAATTAGATAAATATAATATGAAGAGAAGTGCTGTGGTTCCAAATCAGTAAATCACGACGAGGGTCTGAAATGTAACTAACTGACTAATTAATCACAAGGGATGACATACATTTATTCTTTATTTTAAAAAATAGACAAGCGGTCCTTTATGATGAGTTATTATTTTAAATGAAATACACAGAGAAGAACTGAAATACAGTTGTACACCTATTTTGGCTAACATTGGTAATACCACGTCTGTAATTGTTAACTGAGAATCATTAGCCACATTGTTGTAGATGACGGCAACAGTGAACTAATTGACCTCGTCAGTCGTTTAATAATGAATGAAACCACTGGAATATTAGATGCAAGCAACATCTATATGTGTGTAGTATGAATGAACGAAGTCAAGGCAGATATGGAACTTGTACATGTTTATAGTGATCGAAATTGAAAATGTGAGAGAATCAGTGAAAAAACTTGGATGATGTCATAGGGGAGTGAAATGTCATTTGGATGATGATACAGGGGAGTGAATAATAATTCGGATGATGCCTTAGGGGAGGCAAGTTTAATTTGGATGCTGGTATTGGGGATTTAATGTATTTTTGGACGATGCCTAAAGGTAGTGGTGTAATATGGATGTTGCCATAGTGGGGCGAAGTGTAATATGGATGTTGCCATAGTGGAGTGAAGTGTAATATGGATGTTGCCAGGTGTGGAGTGAAGTGTAATATGGATGTTGCCATAAGGGCTGAAATTTAGTTTGAATCATGCCACATGGAAATTTACAAAATTGGTTAAGGAAAATTTAGAATAATGTTTTCGGATGCCATAGTGGAGTGAAGTGTAATTTGGATGATGTCGTAGTGCAGTGAAGTGTAATTTAGATGATGTCATAGTGTAGTGAAATGTAATTTGGATGAATTCATAGGGGTGTGAAGTGTACTATGCATGATGCCATTGGGAACTGAAAGGTAATGTTGATAATGCCATGGGGGATAACTTAGACGACTCTGTATGGGATTTAAGTGGAAATTGGACGATGCTAAAGGATCCACTGTACTAATCATATGAGAGACAGGATACTAGTCTATAAATGTGTGAAGATTAAATAAATTATATATGAGTTTGACTGGCCAGGATTGGTTGATAATGAAAGTAAATTTTAGTAAAGAGAATCTGATGAGAGTTTATCATTGTTGTGACTGAAAATAAAATAGACAATATTTTATTAATGAAATTTCAGTCCTTTTACAGACTTGAGTTTGAAATTAGTACCTGATAGGTTTGCTCATCAAGAAATTTAACGTTTTTAAATTTTCAATAGCATGGTGTTTCCATAAGATTACTATGGATGCCGAGTGAGCGCCTGAGTCTAATAAGGGTGTAAATTGTAAATTGGATGATGCCATAGGGAAGTGAAGTGTGATTTGGATGATATTTTTGGGGAATGAAGGGTAATTTGGATGATGTCATAGGTGACTGAAATGTAATTTGGATGATGTCATATGTGAATGAAATGTAATTTGAATGATGTCATACGAGAGTGAAGGGTAATTTGGATGATGTCATAGGTGACTGAAATGTAATGTGGATGATGTCATAAGAGAGTGAAGGGTAATTTGGACGATGTCTTAGAGAAGTTAACTGTAATTTGGGTGATGCCATAGTGGACTGAAATAAAATTTGAATTGTGTCAGAGGGAAGTGAAATGCAGTTAGATAACGCTATAGGGGAGAGAAGGTGACTGAAACGTAGTTTGGATGGTGTCATAGCAGAGTGAAGATTAATTTAGATTATGCCATGGGGTGGGTGAGTGGGTTGGTGAAGTGTACTTTGAATAATATCAGACGGGAGTGAAGAGTAATTTTAGAAAGATGCCATAAGGGCATAAAATTTAATTTGGGTAATGCCATAAGTGAGTTATATGTAATTTGGACAAAGTCATAGGGGATGAAAAGCACTTTGGGTAAGTTGGATGATGCTTCAGAGGAGTGAATGGTAATTTGGATGATGTCACATAGGAATGAAGTTTTGGATACTGCTTATGGGGAGTGAAGTGTAATTTGGATGATACCATTGGGGTGAAAAGTGTAATTTGGATGATACCATTGGGGTGGGAAGTGTAATTTGGATGATACCACTGGGGTGAGAAGTGTAATTTAGATGATACCATTGAGGTGAGAAATGTAATTTAGATGTTACTGTAACAGATGGGGGGTGGGGGTGTATGGTCTAACTTGTGTAAATGTAATAATAAATTTAAAGAATGCTCCAAATCAGGTCCTTTTTATTTTGAATATGAAATTGTGATAGGATGCTTAATACAAGAAATATGACTAAAACATGAATGTATGTACTTGATTAAGTGTAACATATGCAATACACAAATGCTGTAATATGCTGGCCTTCATAACCGTAACATAATCATTCAGCAAGAAATAGACGACCCACAGAGTAAGTATTTTGAAAGTTAACCCTAAATTCTTAGTGTGGCGGGAGATAACTGCTTATTTGTGTGGCACAATATTACTTTTATATTAATCTTGAATCAATAGCAGTGAATCGAATTTGTCTGAATTGAATTGATTCCTATTGTTGTACTATATATATATATATATATATATATATATATATATATATATATATATATATATATATATATATATATATATATATATATATATATATATATATATAATTCCATTAAATTTTTGAGAATAAAGAAAACAAAATCGTGGACTTTTCTTATTCTTATAAGTATATATGAGCTTTTAATTCTATCCAATAAAGTTGTAATTACAACTACCTCAATACAGTGGTCTTTTATGTGGTGGAGAGATGTTGATACAGGCGCTAATGTTGACAGCCATCTGACGAATTTCGAATTTCACTTCTATTTATACTCATTGGAAAATAGTCATGTGACGTAAATTTAACTAATCATTGCTTGTCCGGAACGCCGAACAAGTCTGATGGTGCCGAACTGATACTCTACAACCATCAACACAAACTGAGGGTTCATATACAATTTAACTATCATCTCTTGTCCGTTTACACTCTGTCATTAGCAAATATATAAACATTACGTATTATGTCGTGTCCGTCTAACGTCAACGTACTGGAAGTCGTAACCAAGACAGTTAAGCTTTGGTGAAGAATACACAACTACCGATGAACGCCGATAACATTGTAAATATATTGACTAGCATAAAAATGAAGAATACGCTATTAAATATTCAAAACATGCTTATACTTGTATAAAAGAAGGCCAGCATTTACAATCAACAAGCAAAATTTAAACACAAATGTGAACTTGACAAATTTACTGTGTGGAACCGGTCATGTGATCTAATGTCGGCCATCTTGCCTGCAGACGTATTTTCGTGATGTCAGCTGTTGGAGTCATCGCGCTTAGTGCTATTCAAATTATGATTTGGATGGGAATTTAAGTGTGGTAAAAATATTTCTGGGTGTGACAAATTTATATAAAATAAGATTCCTGAAGATTTTGTGAGTATTTAACGATGTGCAAATTTTAATTCGATGACATTTGGTACCACATGACCGGCAATCACACTTGACATACAGCATGAACGGTTTAATACAGATACCAAGGTAAGTCGCGATCTATACATTTCTAATACATTACAGTGTTTAAATTCATTCTTTCAGCAGTTTATATATTCATAATTCATATTACAATACCATAGGGGAACAAAGTGTAATTTGGATGATACCATTGGGGTGAGAAGTGTAATTTGAATAACATCAAAGGGGAACAAACTGTAATTTGGACGATGATACAGTGGAGTGGATGGTAATTTTACATGATGCGACATGGGAGTGAAATGTAATGTAGATGATGATGTAGGGGAATAAAGTGTAATTTGGAAGATGCTATTGGAGAGTGAATTGTAATTTGGAAGATACCATTTCCGAGTGAAGTGTAACTTGCATGATGCCATTGGTGAGTGAAGTATAATTTGGATGAAGCTATTGGAGAGTGAAGTGTATTTTGAAGGATATCATTGGGGGAGTGAAGTGTAATATGGATGATACACGTGGGAAGAGAAGTGTAATTTGGATGGTACTTTTTGGGGAGTAAAAGATAATATATATGATGGCATAGGGACTGAAGTGTAATTTAGATGATACCCTTGGGAATTGAAGTGTTAACTTGAATAATATCACTGAGGAGTGAAGTGCAATTTAGATGATGCCATAGGGAGTGAAGTGGAGTGAAGTGTAATTTAGATGATGCCATAGGGAGTGAAGTGTAATTTGGATGATGCCATTTGGAAGAGAAGTGTAATTTGGAGGATACCATTGTGGAGTGAAGTGAAATTTAGATGATGCCATAGGGAGTGAAGTGTAATTTGAAAGATACCATTGGGGTGTGAAGTGTAATTTGGAAGATACCATTAGGGAGCGAAGAGTAATTTATATGATGTCATAGGGAATGAAGTGTAATTTGGATGATTCCATAGGAACTAAAAGTGTAAGTTAGATGATGCCATAGGGAGTGAAGTTTAATTTGGATGATGCGATTGGAGTGTGAAGTGTAATTTGGAGGATACCACTGGGGAGTGACGTGTAATTTATATGATGCCATAGGAAAAAAGTGTATTTTGAATGATGCCGTAGGAAGTAAAGTGTAATTTATAAGATGCCATAGCGAGTTAAGTATACTTTATATGATGCCATAGGGAGTGAAGTCTAATTTGGATGATGCTATTGTAGAGTTAAGTGTAATTTCGAGGATACCATTGGGCAGTAAAGTGTAATTTATATGATGCTAGATAGAGTGAAGTGTAATTTAGTTGATACCCTTGGGAATAGACGTGTTAACTTGAATGATATCATAAGGGAAATAACGTGTAATTAGGACGATGCCATTGGAGAGTTTAGTGTAATTTGAAGGATACCATTGGGAATGAAGTGTAATTTATATGATGCCATAGGGAGTGAAGTGTACTTTAGATGATAATTGAAATGTTAACTTGAATGATATCATAAGGGGAATGAAATGTAATTTAGATGATGCCATAGGAATGAAGTGTAATTTGGGTGATGCTGTTGAAGAGTTAATTGTAATTTGGAGGGTATCTTTGGGGAGTGAAGTGTAATTGGGATGACGCCACTGGGGGAGCGAAGTATAATTTATATGATACCATAGGGGGTGAAGTGTAATTTCGATGAAACCATTGCGGATTGAAGTGTTTAATAGAATGACATCAGTGAAGAGTGAAGTGTAATTTGGGTGATGCCAGTGAGGAGTGAAGTGTAATTTATATGATGCCATAGGGAATAAACTGTAATTTGGATAATGCCATTGGGGAGTGAAGTGTAATTTAGATGACGCTATAGGGAGTGTAGTGTAATGTGGATGATGCTATTGGAGAGTTAAGTGTAATTTGGAGGATATCATTGGGTAATGAAGTGTAACTTATATGATACCATAGGGAATGAAATGTAATTTGGATGATGCCATTGGGGAGTGAAGTGTAATTTGGATGACGCCATAGGGAATGAAGTGTAATTTCGATGAAACCCTTGGAGATTGAAGTGTTAACTTGAATGATATTATTGAGGACTGAAGTGTAATTTGGATGATGTCGTTGGGTAGTGAAGTGTAATTTGGAGGATACCATTGGGGAGTGAAGTGTAATTTATATGATGCCATAGGGAATGATGTGTAATCTGAATGAAGTAAAGTGTAATTATATGATGGGGAGAGAAGTGTAATTTAGATGAAGACATAGGGAGTGAAGTGTAATTTGGATGATACCATTGGGGAGTGAAGTGTTATTTATATGATGCCGTAGAGAGTGAAGTGTAATTTGGGTGATGCCATCTGGAAGTGAAGTGTTATTTGAAAGATACCATTGGGGAGTGAAGTGTAATTTATGATACCATAGGGAAAGAAGGATAATTTAGATGATGATACAGGAAGAAAAGTATAATTTAGATGATGCCATAGGGAGAGAATTCAAATTTGGATGATGCAATTGGAGAGTCAAGTGTATTTTGGAGAACACCATTATGGAGTGAAGTGTAATTTGGATGATGCCATAGGGAAGGAAGTGTATTTTGGATGATGCCATCTGAAGTAAAGTGTAATTTATATGATGCCATAGAGAGTTAAGTGCAATTTGTATGATGCCATAGGGAGTGAAGAGTACATTAGATGATACCCTTGAGAATTGACGTGTTAACTTGAATGATATCATAAGGACAATGAAGTGTAATTTGGATGATGCCATTGGAGAGTTAAGTGTAATTGGTAGGGTATCATTGTGGAGTGAAGTGCATTTTGGATGATGCCACTGGGGAGTGAAGTGTAATTTATATGATGTCACATGGAGTGAAGTGTAATTTCAACGAAACCCTTAGGGATTGAAGTGTTAACTTGAATGACATCACTGAGGAGTGAAGTGTGATTTGGGTGATGCCATTGAGGGGTGAAGTGTAATTTGGAGTATACCATTGGGGAGTGAAGTGCAATTTATATGATGCCATAGGAAGTAACGTGTAATTAAGATGATGCCACAGGGAGTAAAGTGTAATTTAGATGATGCCATAGGGAGTGAAGTGTAATTTGAAAGATATCATTGGGGAGTGAAGTGTAATTTGGAAGATACCATTGGGGAGTGAAGTGTAATTTAGATGGTGCCATAGGAAATGAAGTGTAATTTAGATGATGTTATAGGAAGGAAAGTAATTTAGATGATGCCATAGGGAGTGAAGTGTAATTTGGATGATGCAACTGGAGAGTGAAGTGTAATTTGGAGGATACCATTGGGAAGTGAAGTGTAATTTGGAAGATAAGTTTAGGGAGTGAAGTGTGATTTATATGATGCCAAAGGGAATGAAGTGTAATTTAGATGATGCTATAGGAAGGAAAGTGTAATTTAGATGATGCCATAGGGAGTGAAGTGTAATTTAGATGATGCCATAGGGAGTGAAGTGTTATTTGGATGATGCAATTGGAGAGTGAAGTGTAATTTGGAGGATACCATTGGGGAGTGAAGTGTAATTTGGAAGATACCTTTAGGGAGTGAAGTGTAATTTATATGATGCCAAAGGGAATGAAGTGTAATTTAGATGATGCTATAGGAAGGAAAGTGTAATTTAGATGATGCAATAGTGAGAGAAGTGTAATTTGGATGATGCCATAGGGAGTGAAGTGTAATTAGGATGATGCAATTGGGATTTGAAGCATTAACTTGAATGATATCAAAAGGGGAATGAAGTGTAATGTGGATGATGCCCTTGGAGAGTTAAGTGTAATTTGGAGGATATCATTGGGGAGTGAAGTGTAATTTATATGATACCTTTGGGATTTGAAGTATTACCTTGAATGATATAATTGGGAGTGAAGTGTAATTTTGATGATACCTTTGGGATTTGAAGTATTAACTTGAATGATATCATTGGGAGTTAAGTGTATTTTGGATGATGTCATAGGGAGTCAAGTGTAATTTTGATGATACCCTTGGTGACTGAAGTGTTAACTTGAATGATATCATAAGGAGAATGAAGTATAATTTGGATGATGATATTTGGGAGTGAAATGCAATTTGGATGATGATATTGGAAAGTGAAGTGTAATTTGTTGGATACCATTGGGGAGTGAAGTGTAATTTGGATGATACTATTGGGAAGTGAAGTGTAATTTGGATGATGCCATAGTGAGTGAAGTGTAATTGAGATGATACCATAGGGGGTTAAATGTAATTTAGATGATGGTATGGGTGACAGAATAGGGGCGCAAATGTATTTTGGATGAGCTCTAGGGAGCGAGGTGTGAAGTGTAATGAAAACCAATTTTGATGACG
>CM068827.1:113229524-113312024 GCA_028554795.2 Sinohyriopsis cumingii
CTCAAGCAGCACATGCAATCCAATTCTGTGTGCAAGCGTTTGCCGTGAAAAAGGAAACACTTTGAGCGCGAAAGAGTGAAGACTTGCTTCAGTGTACCAATAAACATTTGCAGACTACAAACCGTGTCCAGTCCTTATATTGTTCCAGAAAGATAGTACATGTCCGCATTTCTTTTGGATAATTTGCAGTCATACAAAGGAATGCGTGTACTTAACACATAAACATACGCTAGTAAATAACTCAAAAAGGACATTTTTTAATCCGAAATTTGTCCACAAGGTAAATTTGGCCCGAATATCTTTCAAAAAACGTCCAATGGTCAACACGTTGGAAAACGTGACACGTTTCAATCATATGATTTGAAGGAGCATACATATTTTTTTATATTTTGATATTCGAAATTAATTTGTGACCAATTCAGCTGTTTTGCGAAAATATATTTAAACAAATTATTTTGTCATGAAAATGGAAAACATGATGATAATGTCATTAAATATTTAACAAAAACAAAATTCTTCGGAATTTCCGCAGTGGTTTTTTTTTTTTTTCTTTTTTTTTTTGTATTCACGAAAATCATCAAAGTACGGGTCCAGTGATAAAGTACGGTAATACGTACCAGCGGGGAAAAAAGCCGGTAATACCGTGCACCTCTAATGATGTATACTGAACCTGAAATAAAGATAATGTTCACAATGTTTATTTCCCCTTACCTGCAATCTTGCCAGTTATTTATAACCAGATGAAGCCAAGAAAACTCGTAGAAACTCCTGTAAAGATTCTTACGTACAATAGCAGACTATAATGGAGTTGTGTACCATCTGGAAAAAGAAAACTGCTTTTTTTGGGGGTGGGGTGGGGTTGGTTCCGAATGGTTTCTTTTTCCTGAATAAATATTCAGTACAACGCATAGTGACATAAGATAATCTTCAAAGAAAGGACTAGTATCTATTCCATATGTTTTAAAATTGTTTGCAAAATTATATACAAAGCAGACTTTTACATTTAAAATCTTCATTTCATATCATGTTTGGAGTATTTTGTAAATGTTTGCTGAAATCTCCCAATGCTTTGCCTTTTAGTTCACATAAATTCCAGTTGTCATGCGCTTCTTTGAAAGCGTCCGTACTATCCAGGATTTTAGGAATACATGTATATAAATGTACTGTATTTTTAAAATAATATTTTATTATGTAGATCCCTTGCTGAGAGAGAGAGAGAGAGAGAGAGAGAGACTGAGATGGCATGATCCCTTTTTATGGCATAAAATACAATATTTAACGTTTTAACAACCAACCAGTCATCTCTGAATTGTTGACTAATGTATGACTAAGACTAAAAATGGAGATTCTATGTACCATTTCTTTTTGGTGTTAGATGTGATAGCTTGCATTGTATCATAATCATTTACTGAGATTAGGCTATCTTCCTCTCCGTTCAATTTATCAATGATTTTTACACCCTTCTTACTGACTTACTTTAATAGTGACATTGTCTTTGTAAATAACATAATGCATAGCTAATTTTTATATGATTATAGAGTAAATATTCAGATCATTATTAATGGCAGTAAAGATGCTTGTTTGACTCTGATCCTAGGACATTAAATTCCCACTTCCTAAAATTGTTGACAACTTTAAATATTTAAGAAAGGAAACTGTCCTACATCTGAGCTCTATTAATGTGTCTTAAATTTTTTATATCGTTGATGTTCACTAATAAAATTGCTCATTCCCACATTAACATCCAAAGTGCTATCAGCCTTAATGTTAATTTGGAGGGATTTGTTAATTGTAATTAATTACTGGAATTACAAAATTTTCATTAATATCTCTTGGATTAAATAACTATTTTGGAATTATAATGAATTCTGCAAAGGGCATTTCGGATTATATTACTGTGAGACATGCTATCACATCGGCATATTCGAAGCCATTGGCTCATTAGCACAGTCATGACCCAAGGTATCTTGGTTATTATTTGGAACATCACTGGAATTCAATTGGATCTTCATACATTTGGACATGTATACTTTCAGGGGAGGCAATTGCCAGCCACCCCCACACCCGCGCACGAATTTCACCGCTATTCATGTATCGTGTTTTAGTTAATATCCATAACACTTAATAGCTGACAAAAGGAGATTGGAAACAAAGTCACTATCGGAACATGGGTGTCTTTTGTGTTGTAACGTATGTAACATAAGATAAATGCCCACCCACCCACCCACTCCCAAAAAAAAACATTGGTGTATTTCAACAAATATTTCAGAGGCTATTTCTCGACTGTATTTTGATCCATTAGTAAGCTGTACAAGAGGAGTAAAAAAATTCAACTAATATTTTTTTAATTTGAAATTTTATCTTACCAATTGCACACACATACTTTGAAAGAGGTCTATAGCTTCATGGCATTATCACGTGTGTAATACAGTTTTTGATACATATAGTGCTTTAATTGTTTAAAAGGAAGAAATTCAATAAATAAAGAAATTCGTCAGCAGTGCGGTGTGCATCGTGCATGTTGCACAAACTGTCTGCTAAATCTAAACTACATCATCTTCCCGCTTTTAAATGCAACTTATGATTTGAGGTCCCAGATTTGCAGACAAGAGTTTGTTCTTTTTTAAGCAAAGGTAAACAATTTTCAAACTGTTTTTAGAGTAAGATGCATTGTTCGTTTATAAAATATGTCAACATCACAAAGCAAATACCGATTTTTCATACGAGTTATAAATTAATTCGGAAATTTATCATAATTATATAAACTTCATTCTTTTATTTATTCTCATCTTTTATCAACCCGGCCATTAGTTGTTCATTTTTAGTAACGAAGTTCCCTCTTGGTAAAGAGAGGTGGTTAATTAGCTTTGGCTATCGTTATCTAGAGAATGATCTACCTCGATTTTATTACTCGGTGTGAGTGGATAGATAGAACATGAACAGAGTATTGCGCATAACTATTGACAAGAAATAATACAATACGAGCTCCCTTTAGACAAGAGAATAACATTTTAATCAATAACATTAACTAACAGTGTCAGCTTCAGTTCAAACAAATGTACGTTTACAGAATTTCAATAGCAGTTTTCTATTATTGATTCACCTCATAATGTTAACGAGGGTGGTGAAACGAACACAATGTCCTCGCCTGATTTGCATCACCTATCGTCCCTTCCCGTCTTCGTCTCCGTGTATCCCACGTCTTCCCACCTTCACGTGTATACGTTTGCTCTTTCTTGATCCTTCTATCTTAATCACTCGATCTCTTATCCGTAGTTCCGTCTTTCCGACTGTTCCCGACTGTTCCAGAGAGTTCTTTCCAAGAAAATGTGCCTTCTAGCACTAAAGGTATGTCTTTGCCTACAAGACAGCCATCTGGTCCCCGTACTTGTCTTAACGAGGTAGAACAACTTTTTAGTTTTCCCCGGAGTCAAATGAGTCTTCCTTCTCTTGCAGGAAAATCTCGAAATGAGGAAATTCGCCCAAGGCGTAACTTTAAATTCAACATTTTGTCCAGGTTGTACGTCTTAAGTTTAACTGACCAATCGTAATCCTAATTTCTTCCCCAAGATAATTATCTCTGCCGTCGGATTTTGACAGACTAGAATCTGAGAAATACGACACATACCAGCTTCCGTTTGTTAAATGACTATTCGACTTGGCGTTCCCATTAAGCGGATATGGTCGGCATCTTAATGTTTACTTTCCCAGGACACTTTGTGATACGCGGGTAAATTCTAAATTAGCCGTAGATGCTAGCCTCCGCCTCACCCACGAAATTTAACAACTGACATAGGAAAAGGCTGAAGTAACCTTTCACATAAAACATTGCTCGCTTGACTGTATTACAATTTTAATGTACAATTTATTCAATTTTAATGTTCAACGCTTACTCAAAATTCGACACATTTGGTTTTCTTATCACCTTTGTTGTTCTTCCTTGCGTTTTATATTTATTTGGTTTTATCAACTCTTTTGTTGTTCATTTTTATGCTTTATATTTCATTGGTTTTCTTATCTCCTTTGTTGGTCTTTGCGTTTATGTTTCTTTGGTTTTAGCAACGCTTTTGGTTAAATATTAATGTTTAATGTTTAATTGTAGAGACTATCCAATAATTAAAAAATGTAGTCATTTAAATTTAATATAACCTAGAATATATTAACATACATTTGCAACAATGACAATATTTGTATCGCCAAATAAGACGAACATTATACAACACTGTTTTTTCTTATACATATTTACCAACTACAACATTCATCTTTTAAACTCCAGCTTCAAAGTTATGAAATAAAATATGTTTAAACCAAAATTTTGATTATCCCAAATAAAATTGAAACCGCAATATTCAAAATATTTTCAATATATTTTGTCAATTTACCGCATAATGTAACATTTGTATGCATTCCAAGTAAAACGTTGTGCATAATTGTTAATTGGTGGCTTTCATTTCGTTGTATCAATAACACCCAGAATGCAGAGCCTGATTACCCATTAAGCACGCTAAGCACGTGCTCAAGGAACAAGCCCAACATGGGCAACCTAAAAAAATCAAATTAATTGTTGATGATAAAACTGAATGAATTATATACGACCAATTCGATCTGCATGCACGAGTATTTTGATTTGGAATGATGGCAATTCGCACCTTTTTAGTTTTTAATATTGTTGCTTTTAGTTTCACATTTTTCGGGGGGGGGGGTTGACAATATAATATTTTCAATGCTTAGGGCCATGGAAAGCCCTAATGCGGCATTGCCCGAATGTAATCATTTTATCATATATTTACAAGATCCTAATACAAAATTTAACTTAAAACTGATTTTCAAATTTCTAGACGATATTTTAAGATTCACTGTACAGTCTTGCAATAGATGCATCACAGTTTCATAGTTGGTAGAACTGTTTGGCGGAAAATCTTAACCTGAAACTCTAAAGTCAAATTCAAACTCAAATTAATGGTTCTTTTTTCTTTTTTGTTCCAAAGAAACTTCGAATTTTGCCTGAGAAATAAGATCTGGAACAACCTTCATAAAACTTAAATGGGTGTTTTTGTTGTGTTTTTTAATTAACTCAAGTAAATTTTATTTCAAATTTCAAATACGCCTTCTCAATACCTTTTTGTTTTATCTCATATTCTACAATGACAAATAAGATTATACTAAAGGCACACGCCGAACAAGATCAAAGAAAAGTCTATTTTATCTCGTGTTGGTGTGCTCCGCTATTATCTGTACTCGTTGCGTAAATGTGAGAGTGCATGAGATTTATTTCACAGATAATGCCCCGTTGTAGGATTACTGCAGATATGTGTATGCTTTGAAGGTGATAAATAAAATTAGGAATAATATATAGGCCACAGCTGGGTACAACACAGATAACACTGTATCACGAGTTCATAATTTACCCCACATAAACGTGTGAAATTGGAGGTATAAAACGTCTGAATTTTGAACCTGTAAAATATCAAAATCAGAAACCAATTTAAAACGATTTGTTTCAGTCGTACGCATCTGTTATGATTTTTGTCTATTCAAATGTGGTGCTGAGAGAGAGAGAGAGAGAGAGAACCATTATTTTATGGATGGGTGGAAGAAGTGAATATTGAAACAATACATCACGTCAATGTATGTGCAAGGATGCAAATTTCTGTCAATCTATGAAGAACACATTAATTTGGGCCAGAGAATAATTGATTAGATTTATGGGGGCAAGTGCTTGTTAAATCGCAATGATTTCTACTGTCTTTGTCGGGAGAGGAAGTGATTCTTAATTAAGCTTTCGTTTACTTAGCCAGACAGACTGTTACGGACTGGGATAACTTCGATTTCATATCGGAACTATCAGAAATGAAATTCTTCAGAACAGTTTTTAAGGAAAGTAGAGGTCAGCCTGACCTCAATTTTTTGCGCCTAGCTCTAAAAGGCTGTAATATAAATTTAATCCTGATTGGTTACGCTAAATAAGGGGCGTGGTTCCCACACGAAATTCTTGGGAGTTAAATTGTTCTCATCAAAAAAATCAGTCAGTCTACATTTTTCCTGCAAGAGTGAAACTATAAGATAAGCCGAAAGTAAATTTGGAAACAATTCTCTCGTAAAACATTCATCAAAGGGGCTGGATATCTGGACATTCAACAGACACACAGTTGTGGCGGTTTCAGCGAACAAAGCTTGAAGCACAAGGTATATGCGTCAATTTCATGTAATTTGTTGACACCAGTATTATGACTTGTATGAATTTATTTGCTTATATTTGCATGAAATTATTTGTTTAAATTCGTAGATCAATTTTCTTGATATGAGTATAACTGTGTTTGAGTTCATCTGAATTCGTACAATGATTTTCTTTATACAAGTTTCACGAATTGTTTGAATTTGTCGTCTTGTTTTTATAGAAATTGGGTATTCTAAGATTTCATGCATTGCATTAGTTGATATGAGTTACGAGAATCCGATTGTGTTCACCGATCGTAGATGATTTTACGTATGATAACGACTTGAATGTGTGTATTCGCTGAAAATAGCCTAGTTAAACTATGTAATGAATTCAGTTCATTCAGTTGTATTACTGAGACGAGAATGGAACTGTTCTGTTTCGTGTGCTGTTAATATGGGTCAGGATCGAATAGCCATTAGGAAGTACATTAATCTTATGAAACGGGGGCCACGAGTGGCCCATTTCTCTAAAGGGCTCTCCGTTACGGATCACTGCCATTTTATCTCTGTCTGCGTGAGTTCGAGTCTCGGATTCGGCCAATGTGGGTATGTATGAATGCTTGCCAGTAGCTTCTCGGGGGTCGGTGGTTCTTTCCGGGGATTTCTTGGGTTTTTCCTCCACCATTAATACTGGCCGCCATATTTAGCCTATCGTGTGCTGAAAAATGGCGTTAAACCCTACAACAACAACAACAACAACAAATCAAATCAAACTAGGTTTGTTTATGGTCTGCCATGTTTAGCTGACCAGATAACTTTGGTATCTATCTGAATTCCGATAGAACGATATCTGACCATAACGAGAGGGGAATAATGATCGATTCCCAGTAGAATAACTGAAGAAAATTTAGGATTTAGCTTGCTTCTCTGTTTATTGTAAAAGAGGAAATAGCTCCACTGACGTATGCAGCGACGTATCCACGTACCAACTGATACAAGTATCTACGTTTCTATACGTATCTACATGCTTACGTACCCACCTACCCACACAAAGTTTGAAGGCCGGAAAGAGGCGAGGCAGTAGAGAGGTTGGAAGAGAAAAACAAAAGAGAGGAAGGACCAAGAGGAACAACTACCGTGACGTTGGAGTGTACCGGAATGCACAGGTTATGAAGTTGCACAAGGCAATGACTTCAATTGTTCACTCGATTCTATGATGAACTGCTTCTATCATTTGAACCAATCGGCTATTATATAAATATATTTGTGTTTGAAATTCGGTATAAGATTTATTTAAAAAAGAAGTGTATCTTCCCAACGTAATGTGTTATCACAATTGTTTATGTAATTGATAAAATTGTTGTTTCCATATAAGGGGGCTCTGCTCTGTTCTATATATCAGCTCAGATCTCTATTTATTCCAACTATAAGTTCCACACTTTATAGTAATATTTACTCGATCCGGGAAATAACACCGAGGGCGATCATCTCCTAGATAACGAGATCCGAATAAAGTGGACATCTTGTAAAAAGGTACAATCAGCCAATTAACCCACCCCCACAAGGTGGGCTACAGTATGTATTATTTTTTTCCGGTTTCTCTTCAATTCAGTGTGAACACAAACGTTCCTCCAGTGCTGAAGACGGACAGAAAAGGGTCGAATCTCAGATACCGGTTCACACAAACGCAGAACGATCTCATACATTTCTCAGTGATTTGTTCACAAATGACACGGACACATAGCCAAATTAATTTAATTAAATTGGGAATACGTTGGTTTCAGAGCTCCGATACTACAGATGGAACTGGCATTTTGATTAACTATAAAATAACCAAATCTAACTTGGGGATTATGTTGCTAAGCCATAAGAAACAGTCAGACTTGATAAATAATATTTCTGTCTGATACCTATATACTAGTATTGACTTGATCGTATACTTAAGATGTACACTACAGAAGGTATGAGTTGGCATAGTGGCTTCTGTAAACTGTGTAATTAACCTCTGCCAGGGTCAGGTACGTTGGAACTAGTTCCCAACCTCAACCAAGTTTGGAAGCAGAGAATTCGGTTTCATGGATAAAGAGGTATTCCAACAAGGAATTATGTGATTTTCAAAAACGCTTGGCAAAAAGTGAAAAGATCCCCGCGCAGTTGAAATATATTGTGATAACTATGGCTTTGCCTAATAGAGATCAAAAACTGACAGTATCAATCGTCAGAGTAACAGAAAACTCAAGATCCCTTTAACCTGAATGATTTTATTCTAAAATTACATTAATTGACACATGTGCATCTTTTCTGTACGAAGCTGAGATATGCGTTACTGACTTTAAAGTAAATAAAGAAAAGTACAAATTTCAGCATATTTGTAATTCTGTAAGTGTATCATAACATCAAAGCTCTACAAAATTTAAAAACTGCAGAACTATGGCCGCTTTTTCAAAAGATGACAGTGACATTACATATTTGCATCCGGGATTCCACCAAATGAGTAATTTGGTTTGTCTTGCTAGAGAAGCTGTATTCACAATGACAATCTTGTGCAATATCAACATGTTCAGAAAAAAAAAAAAACATACAAACGATCGGACCCTGTTCAGTTTTGCAATATTAATCCATGGCGAAGACACAGAATATGAGCAAGAAAGGAAGGTGTCAATACACTATATGCACGTTATTATTTGAACATGAGAGAAACAGAATTTGCAGACAATTATTCCGAGGCAACTTGGCGATGAAATTGTGTAGTTACCAGTTCAACTCTGACAAAAGCTTCCTTTTACAAATAAAATGAATCCCACTACTAGCTCATGCCTCAAACTGTAACCGATACTGTTATCAGATAGATTCAAATCGTCAGGTAACTTACAGAACTGAAAAATCTATAAACAAAAAACAATCATCATTTCTAAATCACCAACCTAATTAGTAAGTTAAAAGTACACACTATCTATATTTGTTTCTATTAAATTTCGTAAATCGTTAACTTCCATAAAGAAATACGTGTACACCCATATTGGAGGTAACTTTCAGAGGCAGGATGTTCACGGGTGGGGGGAGTAGAAACGGTTAGCTGAATTGGCTTCCGCGGTTCTTGATAGAACGAAATGTCCCACAATACTGAAAACATTGTTTTCGGTTGTCTGGTTGATTGCTACTCAAAGGGTTTCCTGACTTGGATATAATTTCTTTTCTGTACTACGTTCTTCATCAACATGTCGTACTACACGTTATTATATGCCACGTCCTTCATCAACATGCCGTACTTATAGGTTACTGCATTTGTATCGGAAAATATGAACGAGCTTTCGGATGGATACTGCACGAACTTGTGAGTGCAGTATATCCTTCCGACAAAACGAGTTCATATTTTCCCATACAGATGCAGTAACCTTTTTCTTATATGCTCATTTTTTTATTCTACCTAAGGTTTAAATATATAAACAAAATACACTACAAGAAACAACGTAAATGAATGAATGCCGTCTTCCAAACTAAATACAGAAGCGCAGATTTGACATTACAAAAGACATCATTATTAATGCGCACATAGCTCCGCCCAGGTAAATTTGAACTTAGTCGCGCGGTCGACATAACTTTCGAAAGAAAATGGCGTGTCTAGTTAAAATTGAAATTTGCAGTCATATTGTGAATGAATGCGCATTGCAACGACTTTTCCATTTGATCTGGAGTGAATATATTTTGGTATTTTGTTTCGTTTCGACGAAAGTTTGTGATTTTAGACTGGATTCATCTGTGCAAATTATACATGAAATACATCGGATTGAAGTGGCGCGGGAGAAGCGTGTTTACGTCTGCAAATGTGTTTCTGTTTCTGTCATTGAATGTTTGTTTACAATAGAAAGTAGTTCCTTCATTCACGTGAAAGCTATATGTGTATTGTCGCGCGCGTTCAGTATCGGGGGATATTGAACGATTCTGACAATGTAAAGTTAACGGGGAAAAAAATGAGCATATAATAATTATAGGTTACTGCATTTGTATGGGAAAATATGAACGAGTTTTTCGGATGGAAATACTGCACAACCTTGGGAGTGCAGTATATCCATCTGAAGAAACGAGTTCATATTTTTCCATACAAATGCAGTAACCGCTTCATTATATGCTCTTTTTCTTATTCCACCATTGGTTTAATTATATAAACAAAGATACACTACAAGAAACAAAGCAACTGAACGTATGCCGTATTCCAAACTAAATACACAAGCGCAGAGTCATCATTGCACAACGCCAACATTATTAATGCGCACATAACTGAGCCCAGATAAATTTGAATTTAGTCGCACGCTAGACATAGCTCTTGAAAGAAAATGGCGTTTTGGTCTACTTGAAATTTGGAGTAATATTGTGAATAAATGCGCATTGAAACAACTTTTCCATTTGACCTGGAATGAATAGATTTTTGTATTATTTTCGTTTCTACGAAATTTTGTACACTCCCATAATAGGCGCTTTACGTTTTGGTTGATTAAATTTGTTTCTGAATGAACTAAAGCAGATGTTTTGTGGACTGCCACATACCAGATGCTTTGCTATATTCCGCGTTAACATTTTTGATACAATGTTTCGGATTTAGACGGGCGATAGACGCCATATTTCATAAAATTGCTGGGTACCTACAAATAACATGCAAGTGACAAGGAATAACTGTCTTCTTTAGCTGGTAATAAGAATGGCCAAAATATACTTACAGTTTTACATCCTGAATTTCCTCAAAATGTACTTTCTTAGTTCTGCATCCGAATTACATGAGCCATGTCATGGAATCTCAAGCTTGATTACACATTTAGAAATTGTACTGTAATTTCGACTATATTCCAAGTGCAATTACATCCTCCTTACTGCACTGAGAATGAAATAAACATTATATTTCATAGCGTCTTTTTGATTATTGCAATTGAAAGACTTCATATTTTCCCCACTTTATGATTTCAAAAATTGAGTGACAGAACAGAAATACACTTGCAGATGTCAACACGCTGCTCCGTCGCATCTGAAGTACTTCATTTCATGTAGAAGTGGCACAGATAAGTCCAGTCCATAATCACGAAATTTCATAGAAACGACAAAAATATCAATCTGTATTCATTCCAGATCAAATGGAAAAATTGTTGCCATGTGCATTCATTCACAATATGACTCCAAATTTCAATTTTAAGTAGACCAAAGAGCATTTTCTTTTAAAAGTTATGTTTAGCGCGCGACGAAGTTCAAATTTATCTGGGCGGAGTTATGTGCTCAATAATGATGATGTTGTTGTGTAATGATGAATCTGCGCTTGAGTATTTAATTCGGAACACGGCACACATTCAGTTACTTTTCGTCGTGTAGTGTAGTTTTGTTTACATAATTAAGCCTTAGGTAGAATAAGAAAATGAGCATATAATAAAAAGGTTACTGCATTTGTATGGGAAAATATGAACTCGTTTTGTCAGTAAAACTCGTTCATATTTTTCCATACAAATACAGTAACCTATAATTCTATACCACGTTCTTTATCAACTTGTCGTATTACACATTATCTTCTAAAGATTATAATGATAATAAACAGCGATGTTGCAGGCAATGTGATTATTCAGAAGTCTGGTATTATGATTCCTTGTGATTCGAATTTTGAGTTTCCGGTGATAAAGTAGGTTAGAAAATGCCAGCAAACTCATGAGTAAAGAACCGAATATTCAAACCGATATATCGCAAAGAAAATTACTTTAATTCGAATGATGTGATATTCGTTTCATCTCCAGCAGAAACCATGAGACCAACGAAATCACACTCCCATGGCTGAAATTGCTGGCTTGCTGAATACTTAGTAATTAACGCTGGCATTTATGATCTGTAGCATCATTTCTAATTTAAAACCTTTCTTCAGAATTTTGTAAAAAGAATATTAAGATCGACACTTTGTTAATATCATCGTGTTGATATGGTAGATCTTTATCTACAAAGATAATAAAGTTAGCACACCAATTTATTTGCATTCCATTCTTATGGATCAACATTATATAATACTGATAAAAATAACTTAATTACTATTTAATATTTCCAGTCTGAATATAAAAATCAACAATTTGCTAGATAGATAGATAGATAGATAGATAGATAGATAGATAGACAGATAGCAATTGATCTGTCTAGCACACTGAACATAGGCGAAATGATACATGTGGCAAATGGTAAAAGGATTCTGGACGGGGCGCATGCGTGTCATATTTGTAGCTAAACACGATCGGAATACATTGAAGAAATCCAATAGTGATTAACAGTGAAACCTCTTGTTGCGACTGGTTGATATACCAGATTAGAAAGGCACAACATGCATTGTATATTTTACAATGTCAGTGACGATGTATATTTCTTTTAAGAATGCCAGTCATGCAAACATTTAATATACAAGCTCATGAAGGAATATTATAGATATATTCTCAATGTGTATATAGTGTGTCATCTACAAGGTACAGTTTCAAACAGGTATATAATTTAGGTCTTAACGTCAAGAAGAGTTAGTAGCTAACATAGACATTTTAATAAATTTTACATTAGGGTGTAAACCTATTCATATTTTTCTATTAACTACGCAGAAAATAGTATTACGCCTTAATTGTTGAATTCACTGATGTCTTATGTTATTGCTATCAATTCATACTTATTAGTCTGTATTTTCTCTTCGATCGATACCAAGAAAGCAAGAAAGCGAACATATATATCGTCACTGGATCTATTATCCCTGTCTGGGGGTTGTTTTATGCGCCGCATATTTTGGTTGTTCCAAATATAGGCGATCTAAGGACAGTTTAAAACTATATCTAAGAGGTACCAAGCATAAACTGCCACTGGTTTGAAGAGGAATGATCGGTCATTGTGAACAAGCATATGAATGTGTCGATATTGAATTGTTGCTTTGATAAATAGAAAGTACAGTTAGTAAATGTCGATGCGGTGACTATCTATTTGAAACATTTCTATTAAAGCAGCTTGACCTTTTCACCACATTATAAATACTCTTCATTGTCCGAATAATCTCTCGATTGTTGACACAGCAAATAGCCGTACAGATGTATCTAAGTTTGTAAATACTAACTTTCTTGATTATTTAATGTTTTTGATTATGTAGGTCATATTAAACCGCGTTACCGATAACCTTATCTCTCTATCCGTTATTTAAACAGTGCCGATGTGTGTCTGTAACAGACATGTACCAAAATGCACGCTTTTAATTTGATTAAAGAACATGATCTGTATTACCTATTATCTATATATCTCTCCAGTATGAAATTTTATCTACTTGTCTGAACCTACACCTGTATTGAAATGTGTCATAGTTCTCTACTTTGTATGGCTCTTTGAAGTGCAAAAACATTCCTGTTTAGAACTTGATTGATATACACTTTCACTGACCTGACTACTACTCTGCCGTGCATGTAGCTTTGATAATGTTTGCTGACGGATTGACTGTATCTACGTCTATATTATGACATATTGTATCGAGTTATCAGTGAAGGATTCTCTTTAATATATCACCTGTCTGTTGGTATAACTAGTCTGCTTCCATTTTCCATTTTGTTTTTGTCATGGTCTCAAACATTCTGAATGCAAGCTTGAGATTCCTGTTATAATTACTCCAAAGTATTTGCAAGCACACCCGCACCCACGCAACCACTAACGTACGTACGTACATACATGCATACCTGCATGCTTATGCCTTGAAGTCTATATGATTTATTGTTGAAATCACTGGACTATTTGATCTCTGATGTCATTGACATGTAGGTTGCGAGATTTGCGTAGTCATGTGACTCGGATTGCAAATGACGAGTTCCATGTCAAATTTCATCAACGCTGTAGTTACATCTCGTCTGTCAGCGGATTCAAGATATAACAATTGCTATATATTCGCTATTTCTGAGAAAATAAATCATATTCCTATCGATTTCATGCAGGTATATCTCGATGAAAAGGTCGTTAAAGTTTACTGGGCCGGCTACTAAGCGGATACTCTATGCCGACACCAAATGGTGTCGGTGAATTCCAACTTTTCGAAAGGCAATGGACTCTGACCCTACACCCCAACATAAATGTCCAAATATCAAAAAAGAGGTGGCAAGGATCAGAGGAAACTCGAACTACCCACTACGTACACGCAAACACAGAGCTTCGTAAACGTTGTCCCAAAACCTACATGTAGTCACAAAATCTTCGTGTCTCAAACTTCACACTCAAACAAAACTCCCATAAACTACTTTATTCTTTGTTTTTGAAATACCTGTCCTGGTATATCATTCAAATCCTTATTTTAAAGGCTTTGCACCACACCCAAACCTCATTGTTAGTCCTTATATCGCAGCCTAACGTTTGGCACACAAATGACGTGTTATATCATCAGTATCCATGACATGCAACGATGTCACGCATTCATTTTATTCAAATTAGTATATCATTTTCAGACTAACATCAAAGTCACTATATCGACCCCCAAACAATTACATATTCAACAAATAAAATAAAATATAAGTATCTCCAGCTTTATATTTTAGCAGATAACTAGATCTCGGGGAGTCAAAGCAGCTAAACCAATGGAATCACCCATCAAAGGAAGAGCGCTATGTCTGTCTAGAGGGCAACGGACACCCACGTGGTCTCATGCGCTCGTCTTTACGGTGAGCGGATACCTACGTGGTCTCAGGCGTTCGCCTTTACAGTGAACGGATACCCACGTGGTCTCATGCGCTCGCCTTTACAGATCACTGACACCTCACCCGGAATGAATTATGGTGGGCAGGTGTGTTCTCGGGTTCTTTTTGCAGCAGATATACTGGCAACAATGAAACAAATCTTATAAACATGAACAATGACATCTGCCCTATAGTGTGCAAATCTTAACAGAGGTTGATCATGTGACACAAACGATGTTTGCTAAATACAACAACAACGTACTTGAAATAAACAGCACACCCACAGCCATGTTCTTTCTCTAACCTGTGGACATATTACTGTGCAGCGCTAACTATTCAGCTGCGATTGTTTATGACATCTTTTCTTCTCAAAAATACATCCAATCACCAAGAAGTTGTTTGTACTTTGATATACGTCACAAATTTCTCAAAACCGGGCACTAAAGAAGAGGCTTCACCTTTTTATTGGGAACTTCATTCTTAGATACCTAACACGAAGAGACTGCTTTTGATCTGACATTGTCTTACTCCGACTAGAACATCCCTAGACCGTTTCCGTCAGGTAATGAAATAATTTCGGAGGTCATTGTAGGAATACATACATCAATATTTTATGTTTGGAGATTCGTCTCTGGCGGAGTACACTAAAAATGTTATGAAGCAAAGGCCGAGAATGTTCCACTTATGAATTTGTCTCCATCCGACCCATATTTTCCCATGTGAACGAAAATAGTTCAGAATATAGTATTCAATGGCGACGAATTACATTCGAGGCTTCTTTCTCGACTTAATGGAAAATAATGAGGGTGTTCTGAATGATTTTTACTGGAGGGTATACTTAGGAGTATTCCATTTAATTTACAATTCTAACTCGATTATCATTATTAAAGTAGTCCAAGTCATTCCATACTTGCGGGTTCACAAGGTCAGACATTTTCCTGGTTATAATTTCTTGAATGACTATGAAAGAAGAATTATCACTGAAAGAGAGCTGACCCACCAGAAGTCATCATGGCCAAGTTATTTACTGGAGTGCACAATGTTGTATATAAATCAATTGGATAAAAACTGATCAAGTTTTAAAAAAATTTCAAAAGGTATCTCAGCGTGGCCTGTGAAATAAACACTCTTATCATTATTTATTTCCACAAGATATATGATCTATGTATCAGCTGTATGGTGGATTAATGGGAGGATATTGTGACATTAGGGACTAACCATTTAATGGAGGTGAGGTGGAGATGGGGTATGTGCATGACATTATTTGGAAAAAAATTCCAACCCTAGCCCCATAGGATGAAAAATAAATGTTCTTAATCCATTTTATTAATTGACACAAATTAAAAGAAAAATAATAGATCCTGATTCGAAAGAAAATGCCAGCCCCACCCCCACTTCTCCCAACTAACCCCCACCCACTTCCACAGAAAATTAAATGATTAAATGGTCAGTCCCATAGTGAGGAGAACTACCTCCACAAAGGAATGGCCATCAAAGACTTAAAAAGATTGTAAAACTTTGCTCCAACTTTGATTGACAACTGTGTCATTGATCATAAAATACAGTTGTAGTAATTGTCGGTGAGCCACAAACCCAGACCATGTTTGCATAGCATCATTTATAAACAATTGTTTTGATCCACTGAATGTAGGAAACTGTATTGCAAAAGAGAATTGCACGAAAGAACGATTCAATTATAGCTAATGATTTTTAACTTGATACACTACTGTTGGCCCTTTTGGTAACCTGTTTTAGAAACACCTTGTGATTTGTATAACTCAAAAAGTTTAAATTCTAAAACGTAGACCGACTGAATTAAGCTGGTAAGTGGGGTCCACCATAAATTAATAATACACGAGTTGCATTCAAACTCCAATACACAGAGAAAATTCTTCACATTAAAAAACATGCTGTAATCGATTCAAAAGTAGCGTCATCTCGTGTGCTGTACTAACTGGATGTAGTTTTTACCAAAATGTCAATATGTAGGTTTGTATATTTGTAAAACTAATGTTAGAAACGTCACGTGCGCATGAGAGAGACAGACAGAAAGAGACACAGACATACAGATAGACAGACTCAACGATGCCTTTCAAATTTGAATCGCATAAACCTTTTCGTGCACTTTTGTCTATAGGTAACTTCAAAAGTATATGATGGATGAAAAACCCGGGTAGAACCATCGACCCACTAGAAGCTACCGACAAGCCTTCTCACATATCCACGTTGGCCCAGCAAAGACTCTAACTCACGCCGTCAGAGTTGCGATGAGAGTGATCTTTAAATGACAGCGCCTTAGGCCACTCGGCCACGAGGTGTCCCTTCGTTAACTGTTATGCCACTGGACAAAACTGTATGAGAGAGTGAGGGTGACACTAGGCATATTCCCCTCATTTAAATCCAACTTACAGGCAAATTATGACATTATTCCGCTCTCGTCTACCACTAGATACCTTCAAGCGCTGTAGCGATAAGCGAGCGGATAAAATCAGCAGGCGACCCAGCACGAAGCAAAGTATAAAAGAGCAACGTAAAGCTGGTGTTCAGCTTGACGACAAATCACATCTTGTAAACAAGCTCGACAATCTCCCAAAGGTCTCAAATGACAGACTTATGCATATGAATCTCCCGCTGTCTGGAAAAAGATATGCAACTATCAAAAGCGCCTATACACCCCCGTATGACCAGCCATGATTAGATTAAGGAAACAGTTAATGTAGATGGATTATCTTATTGCAGACGTACTAATCGAAGACAAGCTCACCATCTTTAATGCCTTTAATGCTATAGTTGTTACAGACCACCAGACATGACCAGGTATCATTGGCAAAGATGGCTTTGGAAAATGTAAGAACATAAATGAAATCCTCCTAGTGAAGAAATGCACTGAGCCTGAAATCTTAATGAACAACATAGCATTCTGCATGCCAAAGTGCAAGAAGACATTGTGGATGCACCAGCACTCCAAGTACTGGTATCTCAATGACGTTAGCTGAAGAGATAGGTAGGGTATTTGAGTCACGAACACTATGACCACGCGCAGAATGCTGGATTGACCACAGGCTCTTAGTGGATAAGCTCAATATCCGGGTTCAGCAATCAGACGACCGCAAGTCAAGAAGTACTAAAAAATCGATATCTTCAAACTGAAACAGAAGAATGTAAAGCAGGCATTTATCGAGGACATGTGATGGAAACTAGAAACAAATGAAGCGAAATCCGAAAATGTCTATGAAAACTGGACATCCTTCAAAGATTCTGTGTACTCATGCGCACCCAAAACTTTTGGTCCCACCACATGTAAACATTACAATTCGTTTGATGCCACAGAGACCACCACTGTCTGAGAAACATCAGTTACAAACCTCTGTTTATATGGCATCACTTCCTCATCTAGACGGCGTCCTTCAACAACAGCAAGAGAACTGGTCACTGCAAACGCAGAGAGTTGCAAGATTCGTTTCTGTGCAACAAGGCAGATTAATCTCAGTCCTATGCCGAAAGGAATGCTATGAAGAACTTCTATGAAGCTTTGAATACAGGATACGGGTCACATTTATCACACCAGGAATATCTCCAATGACAAGTGCTGACAACACTTATCACTGAAAAAGAAAAGATACTATAAAGATGGACAGAAGCCGTCGACAAGATCTTCAGTCTACAATCATCCGTCAGTGAGGAGGCAATTAATAAACTGCCCCAAATGGAAATGAAAACATCACTTGCTGATCCTCCTGAGCTGACTAAAACTCAGAAAGCAATTGATATTTTGTCAAACTGGCAAGGCACCTTGAGCAAATGCGATACCACCAGAAGCCTACTGAGCCTATGGCTCGCACATGGCATTTAAACGCTTCTAATCAATGTGGACTCAAGAAGCTATAAAAGAAGGAATCAACTGTCTACCTGCACAAGTGGAAAGGCAACATATAGTCCTGTGACAGCCATCGGGACATCTCCTTGATACCAATTGTCGACAAAATCATCGCCAGAATCCTGCTGAATTGCGTTACGCATCACATTGATCACGGGCTTCTTCTTGAGATTTAGTGTGGTTTCAGGAAAGGACAAGGGACCTGCAGCTTCAAGAGAAATGCACGGAACAGAACTCTAATATTTAGTTGCCCAGAAAAATTCATCTTAATGTTTCGGCACTTCCGTGATGGCATGTTTGCTCGGGACAATAGTGAGTCGTCGGAACCGTTTCCGGTCAGGAATGTAGTCAAAACTGTCTGTGTGCTAGCCCCAACCCTCTTCAGTATAATGTTCTTTACCATGCTTTCTGATATTAAAGCTAATATTGGCCTCATCAACCATTCGCGTACATATAAAAACCAAACCAGTTAATGGTGGCATGATCATTATCAAACTCGAAGGACTCGCAACAAAACAACTTAGTGTGGTTTTATGAAAACAAATTAGTGTGATTATCATTAAATCAGTCTTCTCGTACGCGGAACTAGCATGGTCTACTTTGACTCCAAGCACTACTCCCGTTACTGGTGATTACAAAATGTACAGTGTCCGCGGTTAGTTTTGAAAAATCGAAAAATGTAAAGTTCGACAACTAAACGAATAATCCAGAATTATACCAAACAAAATGTTGAACGAACATTTATGCATTGTGCGATGAAAAGAGTAAGCACGTGGAAGTATTTGCAAGGCGTATAGCTGCCACCAAAGCGGGAAACGTTAGATGATGACAAGAGAGACAGCGATTGAAAGTATCATCTAAAGAAGAGACGACGATAGTATCAGAAAAGCAGGGGAAAATGACTGTAAATAGCTTAAGCAAATGTTGTGGTGTTGTGCATTCTTTGCACTCACGTCTCAGCATGCGGAGAAATACGAAAGTGATTCGATGGTGGGCATAAACATTTTCATAAATTGTCGCTGGAATCACACAATGCAAACCTCCTATACACAATGGCAGAAGGTATACGTTAAATCAAAACAGAAAGTTGATTCCTCGGAAGCAGAGCCAATTGTGGCATCGTTGAAGAAGAGCGTCACCAGGAACCTTGAACTTCAACTTTTCCTGAGTCATATCGTTAAAATACAGTTGTTATTGTTTTTGGTTTGAGTTGACGCTAATAAAAAATAATAACACGTTGAGTTAGAAACTGAACTGGCATCTGTTTGATTTTAGCAGGTGAGATTTACTCAGGATCATTAAAAAATTAATTTATTATGGCGATCCTGCGGATAAGTGAAAATAAAATCCTAATACCGATCTCCGCTTTTTGGTGTTATAAATACATGGTAATAACAGTGCTAATTCTAGTACATCATGAAAAACTCCATACAACACAAATGGATTGAATACTTTACAATCCAATTTGTCTAAAAATTTCAGTGTTGTGTTTCTTTATCTTTTTCGAACTGAAATAAATTAAAATGTGAATGAATGATGGTATTTCTTCTTCAAGCAAATACCATTACATAAAGACTTTGCTTCGAACCAGCTTATTTATTATAGTGTTTTCCATAATATTTAATTTAGGCTTTAATAAAGAGAATCCTTCACCTAGAATTACGTATCGCTTATTATTAGCTGCGTGTTGATTTGCAAAGACAATAACTGTTTGATCGTTTGCCACACTGCCTCAGAGCAGATGGGATGGGGAATTTTTGTATTATTAATAAGGATGGCCGTCGAGGGTCGACATTGTGGTAGGCAGCCTCGTTCATGGGCATATCCAAATTCTCGACCTACTCCGACACTGTTTAGTCATTGCTGCTATTTCCTATCGTAATAACAAGTTATTGTGTTTGCACGTAACGATTCTACTTGATCATGCTGTATCGCACCCATATACTTGTTATAACATTACAAATATTGATGGAATACTTAGAATATCGATCGCCGACTTTAGAAATATATCGATTTGAATCACTGATTCCAAAATCCCCATTTGACGAGAGCCGCTTGTGCACTGCCCAGATCAAACGTACTATTCAGTTTTCAATAGGAAACGAATGTCGCAATCTCCTTAAAACTACAACACGTTCGTATAATCAGGTCGATGTTTACTCGTTTGCAGGCATTTCTTGACTTATAAAGACTACAGTATGTACTCGCTTATAATTCGATTCCAGGTGCATACTGCGCAGTATCTGCCATCACGTAATTCACCAGCAGATCTGGTTCAATGCACATTCCCAGGAGTAATCAAAGAACAAACAGTATAGACCAAGATCTGCTTTGGCATCATGTGAAATAAGATCATGCTCTATGTTTATTTGCAGTTTGACTCCATTTATATTCAAGTATGTACGGCTTTAATTTTATCCGCATCTGAGCATTTATCTTGGATATACAATACAGGATTAAAGTGTTAGAATTAAAGAATTTGTTATGAAACGTTCTGAAACACAGCTTACAGGGAAGCTGTTGAAAGGCCAATAGCTTCCCTCGTTATACTTGATATAAATATCACAGGTGTTCATCATGTCTGAAGTTGATACAACTCTACAGGCAGTTTTCTGACATGAACAAAAACAGTTGGGCTCTTTTAATTTGTGACACGCTATGTATCCAAACACATGTATTCACATAGCAAATGTGCGTATATTTGGTTTCAAGGATGCTTTATTTGCTGAATGTAAATAATTTACAAGTTTGTCAGTCGAAACCCTAAAGTATTTAAAACGTTATCGAACAGCCGAATAACATCCGGGTTTGATAAGTTTTACCCAACAGGTAACTAATTTTGAATGCATTTTTGGCTCTAGTTTATAAGCTAAATCGCCGTTATCTGAAGTTTATTTCTTGCATGAAACATTGTTTCCACACATTTTAATTATAATAATAACATAGTAAGATTTTTACAAATGAACCTGCTTAGTAAATGCAAGCGTGTGACAAACGCCAAAAAGCAATTATTGTTCATGTTCTAATGTCAGAACGAACAAACGTGGTGGACTTAAATGTAATCATTTTCCTGTGTGTAATTTCTTTGGCAATCCAATTTTATTATTTTACTGCAAACATTTTTTATGAAACTAGGCCATGTAGCTCTCTGCAATTGTGGCCTCATATATATATATATATATATATATATATATATATATATATATATATATATATATATTATATATATATATATATATATATATATATATTTATTTATTTATTTATTTATAGAGGGACAGACAGATATGTATGGAGGTAGTTTATAGAGTTTTACTGCGTTTTTGCGTGTTATCACTATTTTTTAATGAAAGCCCTCCTAGAGAGTTGTTTACAAAATCACCGGCTCTCCGTTTCGCATCACCAGCACTTAGTAGGTTTCAAGCTGTCGTTGGGCATTGTGAATATTTGTTGACCGTTTTGTCTAATTCTTAAAGTTGAAGACGGCAGACGATGTGATTTTTTTGTCAATTTATTTCATGTTTTGCTTCCAATAAGTTTAGTTTGCTATCTTATCGTTTTAGTTTGTTACCGTGCTATTCCTCTCTTGAAAACATGAAATTAAAATGTAATATGAGATCTTTCATTTAACGGATGACTATCAGACATCCTGTATCGTGCAATTCGGTTCCAAGTTTCTATTTGAAATACTTGTGTGTCTTTTAGTCTCATATTGCTAATAGCTTGGCAAATATTACAATGTTTAATATCTTGATAACACATGCATCTCCAAATGTTTGTGTTAACAAATAACCGTATTGAATTTAGGTTTAGTATTTACTAAGATAACACAATAATAGCTTAAATGTGTTAATTATCACGAAAGGTCAATTTTGCTCATTTGATAAAGAAAAAGAGCGGTCTTTTCTTGTACAAGCCTTCGCGAATACAATTTGACCATCAAATTATCTCAAAGAACCCCTTCTAAGGTCTATTTTATACTAAACTGAACAAATGTAAATATTTTGAAATCTTTTTCTTATCTTTTAATCTTGTCTGTTCTCCTGGTATTAGGGAGTGGGCACGTTTATCAAAACCCATCATTTCCTCAAGAGAGCAGATGACTGTTTGACCCACAATCCCTCAAGACAGCAAAAGATTTTTTACCCACATTTACTCAACACAGCCATGGATTATTTGACCCACAATCTCCCTAAAGAGCAGATGATTACTTGACCCACAATCCCCCTAGAGAACAGATGATTATTTCACCCACAATACCCCTAAGAGCAGAGGATTATTTGACCCACAATCCCCCTACAGAGCAGAAGATTATTTGACCCACAATCTCCCTACAGAGCAGAGGATTATTTGACCCACAATCTCCCTACAGAGCAGAAGATTATTTGACCCACAATCTCCCTACAGAGCAGAAGATTATTTGACCCACAATCCTTATTTGACCCACAATCCCCCTACAGAGCAGAATATTATTTAACCCACAATCCCCCTACAGAGCAGATGATTATTTGACCCACAATCCCCCTACAGAGCTAAGGATTATTTAACCCACAATCTCCCTACAGAGCAGAAGATTATTTGACCCACAATCCCCCTACAGAGCAGAGGATTATTTGACCCACAATCCCCCTACAGAGCAGAATAGTATTTAACCCACAATACCCCGAAAGAGCAGAGGATTATTTGACCCACAATACCCCTAAAGAGCAGAGGATTATTTGACCCACAATCCCCCTACAGAGCAGATGATTATTTGACCCACAATCCCCCTACAGAGCAGATGATTATTTGACCTACAATCTCCCTACAGAGCAGAGGATTATTTGACCTAATCTGCGGTCTAAAACTGTTCAAATTTGGTAATGATACTGTATTCTGTGGTCCCTTTAATGCGAAAAAATACAGCGAAGGTTATTTTGCAATTCGACTGAACGAGGGTACAAGCTAATGTTACTGGGTATTGCAAATTTGTGGTGTTTTCCAAAAGTCCTTCCGAAAGGGTTTTGTGACAAATGCGCCACTTGTAAATATGTCACTGATAAAAGGATATACGTACACATTGTAGTGTTCCCAAAATCCAGACATGGGAAAACCATTTCCTTTGATATTATGGTAGAAGCATTAAATGAATAATTGGTCACAGAACCATAATATTCATAATACACTTGATTTGTTGAAAGTTTCAGTCAACTTTAAAGAGAATATTGCGATGAATGCGTGAAAAGAATCCCAAAGAGGAAATCGCTACCTTGCTTTGTTTCTATTTAAATACAGAGGCTCAACGGAATCTCCTGGTTTCTATCAATTTGAATTTTTGCATTGAAAACGGTTCGCTGCCAATTAACTATATTAAAAACACTATTGACAAGAGAAATAACAAAACCTGAAACAAATGCCACCATCCACTATATTCAAGATCTAAAAAGGTTTGAAAAACAACATTCTAGTTAGTACCGATAGAGTCAATGTACAAAAGTATTACGTCAGGAAAAGTGGGGTCATGAGGCGTCCAAAGGTTAGAAAAGAAGTGCTAGATCTACTCCGTAACGACAATAATAAACTGCACATCGATGGAAGGGTCCATATTAAATATTTTATAAAGAATAGACTGTAGATTAAAATAAATTAAAATAAAAGACCTCTCATGCCAATATGAAAATGACATATATAAAAAGGGGTGGAGAAGAGTACTAGTCCAAACCATATAAAGGAGCTTGTTTTGATCGAAGTAGATGTTGCGATCATGTAGCCGGAACCAAGTGATGTTAAAAGGCAGGCTAGAAAAACTAAAAGACGTCACGAAAAATGCTTGATTTACCTAATGTAAAATCAAGGAGTCAGTGACTACTGTCGTAATCGATCCACAAATAATGAAAAGCAATGTCAGGTTAGGAGTCGATTTCACGAATTTTCTCATGTTTTGACAGACATTCCTGGAACATCGAATATTGTAGAACATGACATCAAATTGAGATCAATTCAACTGGACAAACCTAACCGTACCAAATGCCTCACTTAATGCTAGAAATTATCATGGAATAGGTGAAAGCCATACTCAACATGCATATTGAAAAAAATTATAATCATCATAAAACAGTAGTAACTGTAAAAAGCCCAATGGCATCATCACATTTGGTATCGACATTAGAAAGAACAAATACAAAATATCAGGATTATTTTGGTCTAACTTTGCCAAGAAATACAAAATTGTGCAACACCAGATACTAAACAGAAAGTCAGCAATTTTTAGACTTTTTATGACACTGCACTAAAGTTTGCCTCATGTTCAGTGCCTCACTGGGAATGGTAAGCCGACAAAGTTAGTGCGATTGGGGGTTGTGTTCAGGAAATCTGATCAAGAGTTTTGAAAAAATTTTCTAGAACTTAAATAGCTGAGATATTTCAATGGCGATTTCTTACCTCGTACTACCGCAAGTCAGTCGGAGTTTGTGCTTTTCTGTAACAAATATATGACGGAGTTAAATAACCAGTATTTTATGCCAACAAAATCTTGATAAAGAGGGAAATTGTGAGAAAGAAAGTCACACTGTGTTCGGGGTATCGATCGAGAATTTGTGTTATGCTTGAAACCGACGAATATTCATTATTGTATCTAATCTGAGGTTGCAAATTTGAGAATAATTAGACGGGCTCTAATGTTACAGCCGTTCAGATTTCGTATTGAGGCAATTCTCGACTCCGACAACATTGAAGCAGATTTCGTAAGTAAGCTTGCAGAGCATGAGCAGTAGGTTGATTTGCTAACAGTATTTATATGTATAATTATAAAAAGGTGGAAATAAAGTTTTTACTTATGGAATAAGGTATTTCGCAAGACACGAACAGAACTCATAATTTGTTATAACTTAATCTGTCTCAGTTTTCAAGGAAAAGTATGGCTTGTCGTTGTTTGCATGCCCATAACTTAACTGTTTCTGTGCCGTAGTAACGTCATGCATTATAAATAATGTCACTTTAACAGGTGCAACTGGTTTTATAAGATTTTAAGTTGTCATAGGTGCATATAACGTAGTATGTGCTGATGATCATGTAGAATAGTAGCTGTATATATAATGGGCTGACATTCATAGCTAGGAAAATTTGGCTTCCGTGAAGACAAGCTAGTCTGAACTGAGTGCCCATGTGGTGACAAAGCATTGGGATCGCTGTGAGCATACCTTTACATGTTTGTTATTTTAATTTCTCGTATGCTTTTGTTTTATTTTTTATGTCTGTTATAAGGATATTCTGAATTTAGTGGTTGTATCCCTGTAAAAATGTCACCGCTGAACGTTATGATATACAATAAAGATTCTTTCTTTTTATCTCTATTTGAGATCGCAAGTTTCTCTTCATGGTGCGTTGACAATTGAATCATCCCTAACATTTTCCGTCAAGTCGAAAAAATACAAATAAAAGCTCTTCGATGTAATTCTCCGCCATTGAGAATTACTGTTTGGAACTATTTATTACACTATATGACGCGATCAGAATATGTCGACGAATTAATTTAAAGAAAATTCATATATTTTGTTCGCCCGAAATTTATCACAGTTTTATTAAAAAAAAGAAAGCACAATATACCCGAACAACATGGGCTATTTTTATGATTGGAATGATTGTAGCATTGACTGAGATGTTATAAATGAAATAAAAGTACGATGCATTGGCAACTTCTCGGTCAATGCTAGTTTTGTAAATAGTCGAGGTAGTCCAAATGAAGCTATCGGCATACATTCGATGCACGATACGTAGGACTCACCTTGCAGTTGCGAATTAATATGGCGGCGGAAGGAGACAAATCACCATCATATCATCATTGGCAATATCTGTGGCACAATATGTGTTGCCCTCAGTCAGAGGCAAATCACCAAACACATCAAATTCATGTGTATTACTACAACATCAGCCGAGGTTACGTCAAAACCTAAAGGCAATGGTCGGGCGAAGTTCCGATTGTGTGTAATGAAGATTGGTGTTCACTTGAAGTAATTGATATATGCAACGAGCACCACTAATAATTGTAGACACCTAGTTTACGTTGGTGAATTAATTTATCAAAAGAGTAATTTTAGTAAATATTTTCACTAGTAAAGATTATGTTAATATTATGCTTCATGAAATGTTGAGCGAGGCTTTTTGTTACGACTCTGTGGTTTTGTAAAATTCAACAAAAATTGTATTCATTAAGAATACAAAGTGAAATTTTAAAAGTCAGTTACAGTATTGTGAATTAAATCCCAAGTACTCCTAAATGTTATATAACAAGTCCAAAAGTTTAGAGTATTCCAAATAAATTCTAGTGGTGTCCGAATGAATTCTGATATTGAATGTTCTGATTACCAGTAGTCTGGAATAGTTTTGATGTACTAACAGTCTTGATGTATGACTATGATATATTCCAAACTATCCTTGAATGAAGTCACAATAATTCCAAGATAGTGATTTAGTCATAAAATGACCAATGAGCACTTTGTAATTCCAATGAATAGTTTAAATACATAAATGAAATCCTCTCATCTGAACACACCTTGATTCCGCTAAGGTTGATTATAAGATATGGGATGATTAAACATGAAGTAAACAACTTCTTGTCCGTTCCCACCTACGTCGCAATATGTATCGATTGGAAACACCCTCTCATCTTAATGGAATTTGCCATCAAATTTGTAAACAAGGTCAGGTCTATTACTGCAATTTTAGCAACCTACATGGGAAGTGGCATATTGACGAGAATACTAATATCCGGATTTGAATTGAAACTGAAGTGAACATGTTTACCTCCATGCAATAATTATGTTAATATATATTCTAACATCATAGATATATATTGGCTATGTAAAATATTGTTTACAAAATAAAATGTAAATTGTAGGCTCCATTATCAACACTTCCTATTTTAATCAATAAGTTCTTTAACTTTAGCACACTGTCTCTCACGATGTATTATCTATCGTGTAATCTTAAATACCTCACTATAGTTGCAGGTTATAGATTACAACTTAAACAAATATTAAATAACCACATCGCAAATTCATCTTTTTTAATGCATATTCTTTAATTTACTGACCACATTATTTTAGGAAAGGGGGAGTGCGATTATCTTTCTTGAGCTGAAAAATTTCTTTTTCAAGAAAATTAATATTTTTCCGAGCAATATCATGGACACAGTATAATCGCTATAAATCAAAGCAAGGTATTTTTTCAAGCTTTGACAGACGGAAATTAAATGCAAACGTACCAGGCTCCAGTCCCAGTACACTGAATTGTTGGTCCCTAATATAATTAGCAGTATACCGTAGTAGAAAATATTTATGGTTTTGTTCAGCACTTTTGCAATGGTCTTGTAATTGACAAGGCCCATTTTTGTGTTTTCAATTTTTATAGTTCTGGGAGACCCGCCAAATCAAAACAGAACACAACCTTTCTGAAATATCCCCCAAATCAGAACACAACAAAATCTTTCCGAGAGACCTACCAAATCAGACAGACCACAACCCAGTCTATTCAGTTCTGGTCAAATTATTAGACTCAAATATTACTTTGTACATGACGCATCTGCAAGGCACGTCGACAAGCATTAACGACAAAATGAATTTATTGTCCATATTAGGCCCCAAAAAGCTTCAAGATGCCTGTCAGGCATATAAAAGATTACAAAGAAAAAGAGAACTAAATTGGAATAAATGTCAGGCGGGGATAAAAAAAGAAAGTAAAAGGAACACCAAGGAACAGACAATAAGTTCAGAAATTGGGAAAGAAGGATACATCAGAGGTCGTTAAAATACATAGGTCAATAAGAAATATAGTGTTAACATTAACGTGAGTATGGAGATTGTAACACTGTTCAGCATGCGAGCGCAAATGGTTTTGGTCGTTATGTGGGATATGGTTCCTTTGCTCATTATGTTGGCTGTGTTTTCTTTCCTGACGTAACCTGTATTTACATCATGAATGTTAATGAACAACTTTCTCACTACATGTCCAAGGTGCTGATTGGTAATTCATACTGTCCTAAAAATACATCTCTGTGGTCAGCCAATCGGAACTAAATAATGATTTATAATGTCATTTACGAAACCATGTTAAACGAAACAGGTGGCATATTATGTCCTGATACGTAACATGACAGTCGCATCACTCCACAGATGTTCAAACACGTTCGGTATTACGGGATATAACATATTAAAACTTTGAATTAACGCCATAAATTCTAGAAAACCATACCACAAAAAAGCCTGGTATATACGATAATTGACTACACACTCGAAATTATTGCTACGATGCATCAACCTGATATAATGCATGATAGTAAAAATGACCAGACGCAGTTACATCAGAGAAATAAAAAAAGAATAATATGCATCGAAATGTGATGTTTATTCTAATTGTTTTATTTATTTTATATTATTTCCGTGAATCATTCAAGGTGACATTTTTATGTCAAGATTATAAATCTTTTTTTTTAAATACTAATTTGGGATTTTATGATGATATAGTGTAATTGAAAGTGTTGTTATGACTGATGGAATGAATGTTTTAACTCAAACCAGCGAAGGTCTCACTACTTACGTTATTAACCCTTCCGTACGTTAATATTAGTGAATATACAGAGGCTTATAATGATTCTGTTTCTTCTTTCTGAAAATATAATTTTT
This sequence comes from Sinohyriopsis cumingii, assembly GCA_028554795.2. NCBI lineage: Eukaryota > Metazoa > Mollusca > Bivalvia > Unionida > Unionidae > Sinohyriopsis > Sinohyriopsis cumingii. Next base: position 113,258,912 of record CM068827.1, read on the forward strand.
TTAAATTATTTCAAATAAAAGGATTGCAGTTTGTGATTGCTGTTAATTAAAAATCTTCCAATTTTTCTGACTTTATTATTATGACAGAAAGGCAACTGTTTTGCCTGTTGATGATGAAAAGAAAATGAAACAGTTATGCATGCAAACATTAGTTCACATACCTTCCATATATGCACTCCATGTCATAATGGTCGTTCTTTTGTTTTGTTAAAGCGTGGTCGAGATTTTGTTTCATCAGTTTACTACAGGCGTTGCATCGAATTTGAAGGTTTCTGGAATATCTGGTAAATCAAAAATCTACGTTTCATAGTTTATATTATTTTTGTGTGGAAATGCTATATAGTGAAGTCAGAAAATGGCAACAAAACGGTAAGAAATGATTCAAGATGGCTACAGCTTATATATTACGTCAGCATGTTCTAACGCACTCTTAACGTCAGACCCCAAGACCGTTAGGACTTACACTCATGTCAGACACACATGACAATATATGATCTCTGATTGGATAGTGATTGGACTTTAAGACATTAAGCCTTTAGAATTCTGCGTGAATTCGAACGGAATGTAAGAACTATTCATTATCTTGGAGCCGGAAGAAGAGACACTTTTCGAATAAATTTGGCCAATTTTGACACAAAACGAACCTGATCGCATTCGAGGAAAACGTCACTGTAATGTGTCAGGCAAGTAGGATATCAAAACCGTATTTAAGAGAAACTGAAGAAATGGCGTGGGTGTGAAAAAAGAGAGTTAAATTATTAGTACTCGAGTAAGAAAATCGCAAATCAGAAAATGGAAATCAGATATTATATTTGTATTATCTCAGATTTTTCTTGCCATATAGGTTTTATCGCCTATTTTGGAAATTTATTTTTAGGAAGAATTACCACTAAGGGTTCCATGTAATAGTATTGTTTTTTGTTTATTTATTTTCTTTCTGTTACAACTGTATAGAGTTCACATATGAATCCGCTTTTTCTTCCTAACACAGTCGATTATTTATACTGAAAAGCAGACGAATTTATGTAGTGCATACATGAATCACTCATTTTAAGCTTTGTACGTAAAGTACATCTGAATGTCTAACACAGTTTTTATTATATTATTTTAGATGTAAATACATAGAATCTTAATCATGTAGTATTTATACCATTACGACTAGATGGTCTTAAAATGGTAATAGAAAGAGCGAGAAGCAACAAGCTAGCTTTTCAGACTACCACAAACAATTGATTTTCCTTAAAATACAAAATGAAAAATGTAAAAGGAACTTACAGTATTGCGAATTAAATCCCAAATAAACCTAGAATTTCTGACACAATTTCTAAATTAGAAGTTCTGAATAATTTTAGTGATAAACCAAAATGAATAAATAATCCAACAATGGAAGTGTTGATATTGATGTGCCTGTGGTGGCCTGTGTAATAGTGATGTGCCAGCACTCTTGCTGAATCATAATACCATCCAAAAATATATCTTTGTTGGACATATCGCTATAAATTCAAGTCTCTATTTCCAAGAATAATATTTTATGAGCACCTTGTATTTCCATTGAATATTTATTTTGAATAAATAAATTCCAGCCCAAACGAATTACTGGATACAATAATACTACTGATTATGCTAAGATCTTAATGCACGATTGAATAATTTATAGAAAAACAAGATTATATAGTCCACAACCTGACCTCAGGTCACAGTTAGCATAGGTTCCTAATGTTAACAAGATAAAATCTTAGTTTTAATTAGAATACAAAATGTGGTAAAAATAATGTCCTTGACACTGGCTAAGATAATAATCCTAACATTTAACCCATAGTCATAGGATAACTGCTGGCTGTGTATTAGTTGTTTACAGAATATAAAACAATCAATGATTCAGGTCAAAATGAAAATGAACTTGATTGTTGGACATGGTCAAGTCCAACATATAATTTTCCATAGCATATAATAATAAAAAATATAAGCAACTAACTGACAAACAATGCAAGTAAAATATACATAATAATACATCGAAGCAACATTATATGAACAAAAGCGTACCATATAAACCTAAATTATTTTCAATGGTATAAGACATACATTGCTTCATTTTAAAACAAGTCATACGTGTTTTGCATTTGCGCCTCAGTAAGATAGTCATGACATAACGCCAACAGTCGTAATAGGGTTTCACGGTAATAGAACGGGTCTAACATAATAAAGTACATTGTTCTTTTGAGAGTTACTATGTCTTTCGGAAGAAACAACATTTTCTAACAAAGTAATTAAATATAATTAAATTTTCTTCAGAAAAAGATATTGCTCTTAGCTTCCTCGCGTAGGTATTGATAATTAATAGCCTTATGGGCATACTAGCTTCAACATTCACAATTTATTTCAATTAAATTTGCCATGAAGCTTTACGTCAACAAACACTCGGAAGAGATCGACGATGATTAGTTGATTCGAATATTTCTTGGAGGTATGTACCTGAATCATCTTAGCATTAGCATTGCTAATGTATGCAGTTGGTACACTCTAGTTTCAACGTTTGTTTTAAGATAAATAAAAATACACTCTGAAACTTTATCTTAATAAATGCTTGAATGTACTGCGCACATTTCTTGAGTTATGGACCTTGACCGTATTAATATTGCTATCGTTACATCGCAACAGTGTGAATACTGTTGCATCTACATTTATTATTAGATATGAACGAAATCTGATGCAAAAATTTGAAAATGAACACATTCTACTGATGCATTGTATAGTTAAGGGTCTTGATTATTTTAGCACAAATGTATATTCTGCAAGCATTTCTTCGAGTTAGGTCCATTGATCACTCCACTCGTATTGGACAGCATTGTAAAGATAGCATCCACACTGTTTATTAGATTTCAGCTATTATAGTTATGCACATATGTATTACAGACGTGGCCCTCGAAAAATTTATTATAGGCACTGCTAATCCACAGGTTTGTGAACACTCTATTTTCCACAGTAATGAGCCACGCCTGAAGGCACATAACTATATATATATATATATATATATATATATATATATATATATATATATATATATATATATATATATATATATATATATATATATATATATATATATATATATATATATATATATATATATATATATATATATATATATATATATATATATATATATATATGTGTGTGTGTGTGTGTGTGTCTTTTACTCATACATTTAAAAATCATTTGCAACCAGAGAGATTGGACACAAGTTTAAAAAATAGGGTATGAAACAAGTTTTAAGATTAAAAAAATATATAATCAAATAGACACAGAGCATTATTTTGCTTAAAGAAAATATTTCTTGATAATGAAAAGTAACAGTTCTGTTTAATATAGCGAACGTACATTCATACAACCAAGTGAGGCGACTTAAATTATCATCGAATCGTATGCTGCTCAGAATGTTTATTCCGGCCTAGTGAGATGATTGACAAGAGATCGAAGATTCCAATAACCTTCCAAATAGACTAAAGTAAATACAGAGAAAATTTTGGAATTTGTCCTCACCTTTACCGTTGTTTGATGTAAGTAAGTTATATCCGTCAGTCGATAAAAGCTGCTAAGTCTGGCATGCGCAACCTACGGCCCGCAGAATGCATCCGGCTCACGGCCTGGTTTTATCCGGTTACATTTACAACATACGGTGTAGTTGTAAAAATAGCTATCTGATCCACGCCCTAGAATGAGTTGCACATACCTGTGCAAAATGATGATCTAAGGTTTTCTTCTATAAATATATTTGAATGCTGATTTCGGTAAAAAGAGACATAGTTGCCATCCCAAGTCAGAACCTAATACAGTTGCAATGTATCATCATCTTCGGTAATCCCAACCCCATCCCTCCCACCCGAGTTCTGAACCTTTTCGTCTTCCTAGCTATTGTCGTCTCCGATTTCGTCTTTGTTATCTAAATTATCGTTGTCATCGAAATGGTTTTGTTTTGACGGCTGATCTATTTTGTAAAATATTGGTTAGTACCCTTGATGTTCATATTCCCGTTTAACCCCACTATGTATTGGGCCAGGTCAAATCATTAGCCTCCTTTGTCATATTTTAGGAAAATATATATCCTTTACTTGGACGTTTCTTTCATTCGTATCTTAAATTCCTAGGTTTTTCATTGATTAGTTACAATGTTACAAAGTTAATAATTTGAGTAAATTAAAATTCCTTTCTTTTCGAATAAAATATGTGATCTTTTCTAATTAATTCATGATTGTTTAATTACCAACAAGTGTAACATTCATTCCAAAAACTGGGCGTAAAACAAATTACAATTTGTCAATGGCCGTCTTGCTTGACACACATGTTTTGGTTTATTTTCGAACCACTGATTTAAACTAGAATTCTATATTTGAGTCCCAGGATGGATCTCTACCTCGATGTGTAAGCATCTTTCAAGCCCACTAAATATGTACATGTTTGTAAGGTGTTGATCAAGTCATGCCTCGGGGGGAAAGTCCCTAGGCGAAAACGATGGATGTTAAACGAATAAAGTTGTTTTTTGAATGCCCAGGAAGTGTGTAAATGGCTATAAGATGGGGATCTGAATAATATCGAAGTTAAGACCCAGACTTTAAGTTCCGAAATGGTACTAACGGATCCCGTGGTCAACTTTATTTGGATATATTGTAAACATGTCTTTAATCTCCAATAAGATTATGCATCGTTACAATTTAGGAATTTTAACATTTCAAATTATGAAACAGAAGCTACGTTCCATTGGATTGCGAAAAACACTGGGCCACCACAAAGCAATCAAATTCTAACGTGTCGACATCTGAATCAGAGCTTGCGCATGCCAGTTGTCATCATTGGGAGACATACAACTCATGACTTGTTTGAAATGTATGTATTATATTTCGAAAGCATTGGTACTACTTACGTAAGTCGGTATCACAACATCCCAATTCTACATTGAAATCTTAGGGATCATTAGATTTCATGTAATATATAAACCCTTTGTTGCAAAAGAAGGAATTAGATATTAATCCCAGACAATTTTACATTTGACCCAGGACCTGTATATCACTGTCATGTACAATGTGTTTAATGTAGAACAAGGATGGACAACATATTTCTGCTACCACTTCAGTACAAGTTAGTGGTTTTGTTCCAGGAATGCGCTGGTACTAATAAGCATAACATCTCCATCGAATTCGCTCGAGTAAAGTTGGTGAGGCATTAAAATCTTCGCTTTCCTCAACATGCCACTAACAAAAACGAAACTTCGTTTATTTTTCAACCCAAATCTATACTATTTGATCTCATATTCCAATATATATAAGACCGATCGTTCAACCAGACAAAGAAAGAAAAGGTTTGCGCAGCGCTTAGATATGAAGTGATCTTCAGTTTACACAGATGAAACAATTTTAGCGTTTAAATTGTCCCTTGTTGGTATTGCAATTCATTGTAATCACATAATAAGTACCACCTTACACACACACACACACACACACACACACACACACACACACATAATACATACATACAAATCATATGCTCATATGGCGAATAACAGTGCACTGGATCCATCAAGGGATCGGGTGTCAGGATTGATTAAGATAATTGCATTAAACTGACAACGAGCAGTGCAAAACTAGTTTACGCGTTTTCGACCATAAATTAGTCTTTTTCAAGGCAAATACAAAACACAGACAAGACAAACAGAAAAAAAAGCGTTGAGGTTACAAAATTTTACATGACTATTTCTACAGAAACAAAAATTTAAAAGTTTTAATGTTATAACTAGTTAGCTTCAACTTGTTACTGATTCTGAAAAATATTTTATATTGACTTAGTTTTTTTAATGTAAATTTTGTGTAAAGGCAAATTATATCCTGGATATTTTATTGTTTAATAGTAATTATAGGTTATTGGGTGACTAATAAGCAAATTGAAAGAAATATTTAAATGAAAATGGACCAGCTGCAAAACGATCTTATTTGTACGTGGCTGTCTGTTTCAAGATCTTGATTTAAATCGCTTGATTTCGATGTTCTAAGGCGGCGAATCCAGTGAGATTCCATTTCTTTCCCTTTTTCGGAACACCGGTTGGGATTGTGAGCAATTGCAATAAATGTTACATCACTGAATGTGTAGAGACAGGAAGAGAACCGTTCTGCAGCTGGATGTATGTACAGGTTCTTTGTCATCCAGTTAGATCTGTGAAGATTGATCCTTATGTGTAACTTTTCACTTTCTCTGACATATTAAAGGCTAGAGGTCTAACACGTGATGAAATAAATTACATTCTCTATTTTGCACGTTCTGTTTGGACAATGTATGTTCAGTTTCTCGCTGTTCTAGAAAATGCTGGTCTCTATCATAATTCTTAAATTTGTTCTTCTTTCTGATTCTGCAGATACACTTCTGAACTCTTCCTTTAGCCTTTGTATATAATTCTGAAACAAATAATTTTTAAGTATATTTTTAAGTTGGCTTCCCCAATACACTTAGAAAACCCCGAAAATATGCCTAAGGTATAACTAAGATTATAAAATGAGATTATCTTCACGACACCTAATAAAACGTATTCCATGGTCTTAGTCGCCTCCCGTTGTTGTCTCGAGATTGCTTTTTGGACTATCTCATGTTCTTGCCTTGCAACGTTAACAGGATGATGCCGATTGGAGTTGGATCTAGCGAAGAAACAAAAAAAGAAAACATTAATAAGATGTTTATTTATGATACAAGTCAATGAAAATGGAAGTTCTGAAACCAAAGCTCTCAACCTAAATTCAAATCTCTCCAACTCACACGATCTCGTTAAACTACGGGATTAAGAGACCTAACCTACACATGCACACAAACAATTTAACATTGATGACGCACTGACGTCTATGAAAGATTATTCAAGACCCTTTCTACACTTTAGCTGACTCACCGATTTATTTAACTCAGTTCCAATGAAATATCATTGCCCACAAATAGATGCATGTGCTTGAAATAATGTTGTCGTAAATCATGAACAAGCATGAGTAAATGTACGAATAGTTTGTCAGGAGAAATGACACATGATAGCTATATAGTTTATTAACGGATATGATTAATTTATTGTTCATCCACAGGCATGATATAATGATAAAATGGTCTTCATTCATACGGCGACACTCAATGTTTAGAGAAAAGAACAAAAAAATCCTCATCAACAAGAATGATGCTGCCAATTCATGAAGTCATTTCAACAATCACGAACAATCCCAATCTGACTTTGGTGATAAATATGTGAGGCATGATTATTTGTATTTTACTCCGCCCGGTCTCATGATGAATCCCTCGGGAACCTTGTTACTGCGCAGACACAATGGGTCAGAATTCTTGACCCCTTACCCTGAATCGACCAATCATCTTCAAAGTTGCAATTAAGAACGACATCCATGTTAAATGACCCCATGGGGTTCAATAACTCACAAGAGAAAATTAAAATATAACAACAGAACCGTGTGATAAATGAGTCACCCATCAAACATTTTTACGTATATGTAGTAATACACATTACGCATGCCTGCAAATGAACCGACTTTGTTACTAATTCAAGTCATATTCAATATGAAAGAATGCACTAAACGAGGGATAGGATAACCACATTCGCACATGAATTTGTCTGTGACATGAAAATTCTCACTGGCTTAGAAAATACGTGCATGATTCTCATTGTTTTGTCATGTACAACGTAATACAATAATTCAGCTTTGTGTATTCAGCTAGAAATATGGATAACTTCAAACATGGCTAAAGGCGTAAGTCTAGCTTTCGGACGATTTAGAATAAATTCCAAACATTCAGTGTGTTAAATGATTTCATTGTATGTAGAGAATATCAAGAAAGAATAACGTTTCAAACTTGCACATACATTTACAGCAGAATAGTGCTTCCATAAAGTGGACAGCACCTTGATAAGACTAAAATATCGTGTAACGTTTTATAAGGGAAGTTAAAGTACATGTACGAGGAAGTGCGGGACCCCACTATCGACACATCGCACATGCCGCAATAAGTCAACAAAATTTGATATTTTCTAACATCCAAGAGTAAAACTATACACTGTATGTAACGACCTGCGTGGTAACGAAACCCAATATGTATATATGTTTACATATATTACAAACGCATTTTCACGGACACAGATCCATCTAATAAAGTATGCGCCATCTCTTGTGGCAAATGCATACCCTCGCGTTACGTGTTTATTGGCCATTGAACAAGGTCTAATTTCTTGTAGGCGAGACACGCCACCCCACAATATCATTTGGCTTCCTTGATAATAGTTTTCATTGTTATCATATTTAAATAGATACCATTTAATCATCCGGAGTGCTGCCTAATTACAAACTGAAAAGAATTAATTTAGGTTTTGTTTTCCTGCGTCAAATTCATAATATCAAGCAAATAAAACGGTGGCCAGCGAGATTTTAACAAAATGAACAGACAGTAATATTATCCGGACATACCAAGCGCAGACACCAAATGTCCTCGAGATCTGCTTCGGTGTTATTGCAGTAGTGTCTGTACAACTTGTAGAAATATACCCCACCGCTTGAAAGTGAGTTATTGTGCTCAACCCCATCAACAAACGTCTATCAAATGTCGTCCGACGTATTGTCGAATTGATCTCTGGAATTCCACAGCCAACCCTAGTGCGAGAGGCTTTTCTTTCGCCATTGTAGCTTGCCGAGTTTTCCAAAATGTCAGGGAGATGTCTTTTGATTTCCCGGTTCTTCATACCACCTTTTAAATGCAGAGACTCATAGTTCGGACAAAGCTTCAAAACCAGCGTCATGCAACAAACAGCTCGACTGAATTATCAATTATATACCGACAAGCATCAGATCAATTGTACAACTGCAGAAACATCACAATCCATAAATGGGTCCCACCATCTCCTTTCAGCTTTCCATTTGTTGTGATGGCATAGTAGATACCATGCAAACCTAAGCGAATAATGAAATTATTTGGCCAAGTTGGGAATACATGCCCGTGACGTTCTTAATTGTTCAAAATTGTAACATTATCTGACTAAACATCTAAAATGGCGCCTAATCAACAAACGTGTACTCAACCAATAATCTTTTAGATCCCGCTCAAAAGAAAACCACTTATTCTGCATTACCAAAAAGGATTTCAGAAAGAGTAAGTACTAAAGGTCAAGTCGATTCCAACATAATCGATGATATTGTAATGACCATGGCTACATTCACAATAACTGTGTTAATATTTTCAATCGTTTACTTTCATCACTTTGTTCTTGAAAAATACTCTATATATCTTAAACTAGTATGAGTTCTGAAATTTGACTTAGAAACAAGAATTAAACTCATTTCTGATTCCAAAGAATTAGCAAACACATCATCTCTTACAACCGACTTTTTAATGTGTAACCTTTTTTCGATGCCCACATTCGATGGGTGCGACGCGAAAAGTTTGCTGTCATACAGCGCACGCCACATAATGCATAATGGTTGCATGGTTTGCCGTGCCTTCAGCGATTGGTTGAATTGTGTCATGTGGTGTCCGGGGGATATTATTAGCAGGGTTACGCTGTCATTGTTGGTAAGACAAATGATGAGTACAGTCGCCGCCAGAATTCAAAATTGCTGAGAAGCAAAGCGTCAGGTTAGTAAAGTCTGGATTAGAGAAAAGAAAAAAAACACTACAGTATCAAATAAACAAGGCACCTAGCTGAGTTTTTTTCTTCAAATTAGACTCGAACAATTTTCTGACAACTTCCTCATCTCCCCCAAGTCAGTTGACTTTATTAGAATTACAGAAAATGAGTTAATTACTATAATTATATCTCGTTTATTATTTATGTTGCAATTCATTGAATACTGCTAAAATGTCATGGACTCTGTGTTGATGATATAACCCAAATACACCATCATATACGAAACCCCATCCAAAATTAGCTAATAATATAATGACCAGAGCGGTGTAGTATTCGAGATATAGTTAGTTATGATCGCATTGATATACGTTACGCATTTGCTACGTTGCATATTAAATTATTTCATCAGAAATGTTGTTAAACATTATTATTATAGTAACCAGGTTCATACATGAATCTGTATCCAACAAGAACAATCTCACTAAATAATCTAAGAACTCTATCAAATACAGTTAATGGCGACAAAACAAAGCAATTTTATATTTCACATACTTCTACTGCTGAAGATTGTTCTCGTAAACGATACTGGTGTATATCTGTTCAACACACAATGAATACCTGGTTTGATTGGGCAGAGCCCCCCTGTGAGCTATTTTGCTGAACAAGCTTTTCGAATTGTTCAGGAAGCCATACATACTGCTGACAGCTTCCTAACAAAATGCGTTGTGTAGTGATAACACACAGTCCTTCTTGAAAAGTACCCTGGTTATGATGAAATCCATGACCAGAGATCTTAAGGTTCTCGGTTTTCTCACTGGAAGCAATTTGCTCGTGCAGGAATGGGTGCACCGAAATAATTATTTTGAAATAAGTAAGGATTGCAATAAACTACTCTCGGGTAACGCTTTACGGGGCAGCGAAACCCGAACACATTTTCGTTCAGGTATAATGCATTAGCATTAAATACACACGACTGAGTGACACGTACTATGTACAAGTACAAGTAGGACCCGTAAGAACCAATTTGGTTCTTACAATGTATCAATGATATTGTAATCAAACAATAAGACATTGTTTGCAATTGTTCAACCATCTCAGAATGGCCCAACCTACATGGTAACTCAAGGTATGTTCTTGGCTTGTCGAATCATACCGGTTGCATGTGCGATTTAGTCGCAACATTGATGATATTACTACCTCACTCACTGCCTTGGGAGTGTTATGGAGATAATTTATTGAAAGACATTATATAGATTTTGCTAAGTTAGTTGTGCATGATTTGTCTGAAGTTCTGCCTCCTCGTTACACTGAAGAATTGACAAAGTTTTAAAGCAGAAATTCCGAAGTTATTTACCTGGGACAAGTTTAATACGGACACGGTGTTCATTAGTGGAAAGTGTAAATCGTTCTTGATTTCTTGAACGCATGATAAAGTTGGAGCTCATTTATAAAAGATTTCAAAGACCACAGGTTTTGCGGGCTTTTACATGCAAGAAGATCAGTAGTAGGGAATATGGATGCGCCTGGGGACAACGGACTTAAACTCTAGACCTCCTGGCCAGCAAACGAAGCTTTTGCCACATTTCTGCTGTTTTGGTCGACTTTGTTACATTTTCCTAAAATGTTGATTTAAAGTCATTTTCCACTAAAATTTTACTTTGTACGTTTCAAAGAAATAAATAAAACGGATACAAAGTTTTAATTAAAAATATTTTGCTGCAATTTTTAACTGTTCAGTCAACCGCCTAAATTTGACCCAAGCCATATGCCACGATGTTCTCATCCTCAGTTCTTTTAATATAAAAAACACAGAGGACTTCAAATGGTTATTATACCAACATTGCAACTGGCACCATCCACCCACCTGATATATAGGATAAAATAAAAGCGAGTGCCTACTCCCAAATTATTCCTAACCTAAATAATTAATGATGTTAAATTATATAACTAAAGTACAGAATTCATATTAAGAAAACGTACAAGTAGTGCACATTACCCTTGTCATGCAACTCAGTTTAACAAATGTAGGAAATGAATTTAACGATATGAAATATGTAACGCAGTTAAGGTTTATTTTGCATACAAACAGATGAACATTTTTAAAAACTACACTATTAAGTTTCGTAGTGATGACTCGGCAGATAGATACTAGGTATAATGTGATGTGAAATTTTGGCAAATCAAATGAAGATGACAAGATCAAGATACGGAATATGTTATTGGCTTTTATCAAATAAAAGTGTAACAGATTTACTGAAAGAAATATATAGATTTCATGTATATAGTTTTAGATAGAAAACTGCCTTTAAAATGTTCAATCTCCCATCACCATCAAACAAACAACGACATGCAGATAGAAAAATGGAAACAATATGTAGCAACCTTAATGTCTCGTCGCATTATGATTGAAAATATCTAGGAGTGAAGAATAAAATAACTGCAGAACTTAGCAACTATTACAAATGTCAAAACTACTAATTTTTTCGAACGAGTAGATTATTTTTATTTTAATGAATTCAAACCTCAAATGAAAACGTCATTAAAAGAATTCATAAAATGGCTTTCAGATTCAAAAGTTAGTTTAAACTATCCAGTTAGAACTTGTGGTACCCCGTTATATGGTGCTGGAAATTCATAGCATGATAAGGAACAATAGATTAATAATCATCAGATTCAATTAAGCTATTAAGGTCTTAATCGAGGCGATAACGTCACACAATAAAGCTTTAAAACAAGATAACATTGTAAATTGTGTTATAACTAAGTTGATTACTGTGAATCAAAGGCTTGTTAAAGCAATACGTGATAGGAAAATAAATCAAGTTAAGTTGATATGATAGCTAGTGAACACAACAAATTAGTTTGAAGTAGATAACGGTAACTGAGGACTGCTTCACTATGACTGTTTTAGAGCGATGGTAAAATGTTAGATGTTAACATGTCATTACAGAGAATGTATCATGGTGTTGGCTATTGCTAATAAAACCAAGCCATATCAATACCTACTGGTTTCTGTAATTTTGAAATGTACATAAAGAGGCAAAAAAGGAATAATTGTCATTCATGACAATAGAAAAAGGCTAAATATTGAATGTCAGAATCATAACTCTAAACTTGTAATAACTCAGAGCGATACTTATAGTGTATAAAACTAACTGCATCATAAAATTACCAGGATTTAAAAGTGGGGGATCTATTATTATATATATCGAATCAGCTCGGTTTTAGATCTTAATTGTTTATATTTTCTTTGATCAACAAAACAGGACCAAAACATTCATGTAACGGATCCTACTCTATTATTAGAGTTCCTGCATTTTTAAAGTATTTCAGGGTGATTACATCCCATGCTACGTTACGTAGCAATACAGTTAATTACACAGAGGCCTATAAACAGATTAAATGTCAATATTAAAGATTAAGATCCTTTAAGTAATATATTTTAATAGTATGCTAATTACATCAATGAAAATATGAAGAAAACTATTTTCGCATAACTTCGTTTTTTTAATAAAAAATACATAACTAATGACAGAAGTTAGTTGAAAGCTATAAGGCTGGCGTGTAACTGTTGACAGACAGAGAGTGGACGACGTTGATAATATTATTTCACGTTGAAGACTTTAATAAAGAGATAGAGGGTTGAAGTAATATGAATAATGTCAATGAGAGTCAAATTAGATAAACGAAACCTACCTATGATTTACCTATTTATAATTTAAGTGTTGAAATAAACGTTTCAAATCGACAGGACTTTCACAAATGAACGATCTGCTGCAATGGAAAAGATGTACAGGACAGTAAGACATATACGAATTTAAAACGTGTTAATAATATTGGTGTGATACAAGAAACTATTCATCATCATTGGCGACTCAGTCTCGAGAGACCATGCGAATAGCGCCCTTGGGGTGTTGTCTGTCTCTGGGGTGTTGTCTGTCTCTGGGGTGTTGGCATCGTCTGCTGTGGCTGTGCAGGCCTATATGTGAGTGACAGTCCCTATTGCAGTAGGTGCAGACATACTGGGAAGTCTGAGTTACTGTGGTTGCTGCCGCGTTCTTCTTTCTCTCACGTTTCTCCGCCGCCAACTGGCCTCTCCTCGCATCAGCGACTGATATGCCCTTGTTTACCGTCAGACTCCAGGTGCCTCGCTCCTCAGCCAGCACTTCCCAGCCATCGGGTGAAATGTCGCATGCCTTCATATCCCGCTTGCATACATCCTTGAAACGGAGTGAGGGGCGGCCGACTCTTCTCATGCCAGTGGCCAGCTGTCCATATAGGATGTCCTTTGGCAGCATTCCATCCTCCGTGCGTCGGACGTGTCCCAGCCATCGAAGGCGGCGTTTTCTCAGCATGGAGTACATGCTGGGGGTACTTGCACGCTGCAGGATCACGTAGTTTGGAACACGGTCTTGCCAGCTGATTTTCAGATTGCGTTTTAGGCACCGTATATGGAAGGAGTTGAGCAGGCGCTTTTGCCTCATGTAGGTACTCCATGTCTCACTTCCATATAGAAGGGTGCTGAGAACACAAGCCTGGTAGACTTGGACCTTGGTGTGCTCTGTCAGCGCGTTGTTTTCCCAAACCCTTTTTGTTAATCGAGCCATGATGGTGTTTGCCTTTCCAAGCCTTCTGTCCAGCTCCATATCAATCGAGAGAGTGTTGCTGATGGTTGACCCCAGGTAGGTAAAGTTGTTGACTACTTCCAGGGTGACACCGTTGATTTTGATGGAAGGGCCAATGGTGGTATCTTGCACGCTGACATTTGTTTTTTCCAAGCTGATGGTGAGACCAAACTGCATGCAGGCATCAGCAAAACGGTCTCCCAGTCTCTGGAGGGCTTCCTCGGTGTAGGTCACAAGAGCTGCATCATCTGCAAAAGCATCTCCCTGATGAGCACAGCTCTCACTTTGTTCTTTGAGCGCAGTCGTGCCAGGTTGAACAGCCTCCCGTCGGACCTGGTGTGTAGATATATGCCATCCGTGGATGAGTCGAAGGCGTAGGACAGGAGCAGGGAGAAGATCCCAAAAAGGGTTCGTGCCAGCACGCAGCCCTGCTTCACGCCGCTGTTAATTGGGAAGGAGGTTGAGGAGGATCCATCATACAGGACTTTTCCCTTCATATCTGCATGGAAAGAGATTATCATGCTGCGGAGTTTTGTGGGGCAACCAATCTTACTGAGAAGATCAAAAAGGCCCTTCCTGCTGACCAAGTCAAAGGCCTTGGTGAGGTCGATGAACATCATGTAGAGTGGTTGACCTTGCCCTCTGCTCTTCTCTTGGAGTTGTCGTAGGGAGAAGATCATGTCTGTCGTCGACCTGCCTGCTCTGAAGATACAAGAAACTATTCACGAATCAGATAAAAGGGTGAAAAGGTCAAGGAGATATTTTAGTGCCCTAGGAAAAAAAGATTACAACAAAAAAGAACTATTTGAAAACAAATTAATAATGATGTTGGTCAAAAGACTTGAGATTTATGTGAGCGAATTGATAGAGCTGAATCAGGAATAGAACAAAACATTAACTAAAATAAAGCTAATGGTGGAAGTAAGGAGTATAGCAAATGATGATATTAATCCACATTGAATGATTACAATCAAGATTGGATGACCGTAGTACAACGTAAAATAAATCTGATGATGAGATACCTTGAGGTATACTACTTTTTAATTTTAGTTACACACCTTATCAATTCAACAAATGAAATATATAGTTATTCTAGATATGAAGAAGGCAACATAACAAAATGTTGAAGATGTAATCTCTCGTTTCACAGTAAAAAAAATCAGTGGTTAGTACTTGACGATTTGACAATGCTCTAGCATTTTTTTCCTGGATATACTTCATGCTTTAAAGAGATCTCCGAACACTATTAGGTTATTAAATGTTTTGTTTGTATTAAATTGTATCAGCTTAAACATCCAACAGAGATGTAAATGAAAATTTATATTCTATTTATAGAAAATAATAAAAACCATTCGTATGTAGTGAACAAGAAAGAAAACATTGCAATAAAAATTGCCAACATGAGATCAACACAAATATTAAAAAATCAATGGACCAAAAGCATTATTTTGAAGAAAACAATATTTTTCCTTTTACGGTTAGAAGAGTTGGAGCAGATTTTGCTTTTTTCAGTGACACAATTCAATTTTTTTTCTCTCATTAAAGATAACCATGGAAGTGCATGTTAATTAAAATGCATATCTTTAAAATGGTGATGATACATTCATTTGCCGGAAAATTCGTTTATTTTCTTAAATAATTAATGACAGAAATATCAATAACCCCTAGGCCAATATCTTTAAGAAGTCCTACTGATTTAACATTTAAATATTCAGAGAAAGCTGACAACATAAAGGAACTGGATAATTCAATATCTAGCGACCTAAACATTAGAGTTGCACTATATTGGCGTTATACTGGTTTATCGCGGTTTTCCGTTGGTACGTATCGCTGTTCCTTTCACTGTACCGGTATTTATCGAGTTTCCATAAGAAATGTACCAAAAGTCCCGAGTAACATTATTATAGATTTAATGATTTAGTTAGCATGTTTTCATTTGTTATGAAAATTATAGTTAAAAAAAATTATTATTATTCTTATTTCAAAAATTTGCGTTTGTAATAATGTTACAGATATAATTACATTTATTTTATGATCCTTGAATTACATATTTGACACGTGGTGGACAAAAAATGTCATGTTTTAGTTATTTATTAGCGTGTGTTGATGTGCTACGTATTTATTTTTAAGACTAAGAGTCATCCTAAGGTGTATTCATTTTTAAGACTGAGAGTCATCCTAAGATGTATTCATTTTTAAGAATGAGAGTCATCCTAAGATGTATTCATTTTTAAGACTGAGAGTCATTCTGAGATATATTCATTTTTAAGACTGAGAGTCATCCTAAGATATATTCATTTTTAAGACTGAGAGTCATCCTAACATATATTCATTTTTAAGACTGAAAGTCATCCTAAGATGTTCAGGAGAGCCATTGTTTTCTGTTTAAATTGTACGTATTTGCTCAAGCCCGCTAAACAGTATGTCATTTGGTGAGTAGGTGTGTTTCATGTTTACTTTTCCTCTCTGATAATTGTCTTGCCCGGGTTTAGTCATCTTACGTAATGTTTCTCTGCCTATTATATTAACAGCTAGTAAATTGTAGGATTCAGTGTGAACACATTTTATTTTTATCAACATTCTCTCTTATGTCAGCGCAATATCTTATATAGTGGCACCTACAGTGTTAGCATAATCATCTCACATTAGTTCCAATTTAAGTTTCAATATTTAGACTACAACACTTACCATACACAAAGCAAATCCATCTACTATAAGATACTGACCATTTCATTTTCGGCGGGGGAAGAGTGGGAGCGACTGTCGTTTAAGGCGATATATTTTATTTTAGTTTTCATTATTTTATCTCAAGATAATTAATTTTTGTGTCTTCAAATAATAACGGATATAATATGGTGATATTTTGTTATAAATCAGAACAAGATATTTATCCCAGCTATTGACAGACGGCCATTGTTCCCTTCTCTATTTGCTGTATATCATAGAATGTATCGATGTGTGCTCAGAAATACAGCGGTATACAGCGGTACAAACTTGTTCGTGGTACACAGCTCTACTAAACATCAAGAACAGTCGTGCTACAAATTTAATTAATAAACCAGTTAAATTAGCTGATACAACTACTGTACTGACTGTGCTAACATTGATGGTGAAGTAATACATACTTTTGGAGGATAATACTTTTTGATGGATATTAAAATATGCAGAGAAAATGACGAAAATAGTACATCTATATTTAATGAATTTAAGGATATTTCAGATGTTGAATATATTATAGTATTTAAACATATAAAAAAGAAACCTGTCTATATTAGATACTTTTCAATTGCCACTAGGATAGAAGATATCATTTGAATAGTATGCTCGATAAACCAGAAAATAAGTAAAGTGAATTTCTGAAAAGGATCTAAACAGAAACATTAATGATATATTCTATTAGGAATCACACTGAAGTTTATCAGTTTAGGAATTTAAAGGATTCAGTCTTCAAGTATCAGCACATGTTTTGACTAAAATGTATGGGCTTGGTTACGCTCCATCACATTTTGCTAAACATATTTTTTTCGGTAAATCATATAATGCAATTAACACTAAGAAATACATTACAAAATTTATTGAAACTTTCAAAAGATTTAATTCTGATATCACTAAAGATATATTCCCCCGACTGAAAACGATCATATCTACTTCTTTGATGTAAAACTAACAGAAACTAATATCTACAGGCTCAAAAGAAAAATGTATCTTCAAGAAAGTATTGAATGTTGTCCGATCCTCCAAATTAAAGGTGAAATAAATATGGCAGTTGCAGGATATATATTAAAAACTAGCAGCATCGAACATTTTACAACATTAAATGGCTCGAGAAGCATTAGTAGTCGGAGAAGCAATGGCTATTGCCTCATCATTCACGGAAAGTTATTTTGTTCAGTTGTTTTGACTGATGGGATTCATGCTGATAAAGAAAGATATGAAAAAGCACATGAACATATGCAGACGAAGAGAGAGAGAGAGAGAGGAGTACTGAGATCAAAGAAAAGAGGGCAATTACGCTTGAGTACATCAACACAATCTTAAGACAGCAATGTTTGGTTACACATAATTTAATCACTTTTGGATTATGCTTTTCTCTTCATTCTTCTTCTCATCCAGATAAACGTATAAATAAAACATACAAAACCCGAACTTAGTGATTTTTACAAAATTTCTGATAAACAGATAACTTATGAGTATTTCTGTTATCGCAGCTCTATTGGGTGATAATGTTTATATTGTCAAAAAAGTAATCTTCAAAGTAAGCAAGCGCGAGCGAAGCCTGAGAGAAACAGAAAAGTTTTTAAATACGTATAAGTGTATTTATGTAAATAGACTGGACGACAATAAATTTTACTAGGCGTTACTCTGGACAGTACTCTCACATTGCACCAACATGTCATGAACATATGCAAGGCTGCATATCTTGAGCTGAGACGCATCAGCTCAATTCGCAAATATCTTTCAGTTGATGCCACTAAAACAGTTTTGTGTTCATTAGTACTTTCAAGACTGGACTATTGTAACTCAATTCTGTCTGATTAATATCTGCTCCAGAAACTTCAAAAAGTTCAAAACACAGCTACTCGGATCATACTTAGAGTACCTCTATCAGAGCACACCGCCCCACTGGCTATCCATTCGATCCAGAATCAAACACAAAATGTGTTCTCTGTGCTACGTTTCACTGTCGGACTCTAGTCCAACATACCTATCCGACCTCACCCATGTCTACACACCAGCAAGATACCTACGCTCCTCTTCTGACAATCGTATACTCATTATTTCCACTATGAAAACAAAGTCATATGGACAGCGTTCTTTTGCATACCAGGGCCCAGCAACGTGGAATGAATTGCCCATTAAACTTAGACACAAAGACACAGTGATCCCATTCAAGAGTGCTCTCAAAACTCACTTATTTCGACTGCAAGAACAAACTATAAGACCTAACAATGTTTCCTACCTTAAATATTCTCAGCATGTTTTTTTATGTTTTCTAATTTCATGGTGTTTGTTTTTGTAATCATATCATTATATGTTTTTATCTTATAGGTGTTGTCTAATGTTGTAAAGCGCTTATAGCTTCTAAAGATTAGGCGCTATACCAAGTCCTCATTATTATTATTATTATTATTATTATTATTATTATTATTATTATTATTATTAAATGGAAAATATATAATTCCTTATGAGCAGAAAATATCACCCCGGGTGTTAGGAGTATTAAGCCAAGACATGATGGCATTATACACATTTCAGTTACTTTTAAACCCTGAACAACAGTTACAGGTTGTTGTTGTTGGGTTTGACGCCATTTTATAGCACAAGGCTATACATGGCGGCCAGTATAAAAGGTGGAGGAAGAACCAGGGAAAACCCCAGAGATAACCATCGACCTACGAGAAGCTGCTGGCAAGCTTCCTCACGTACCCACCTTGGCCGAGCCCGAGACTCGAACCCAAGCAGACAGATCAGATATGAGAGCTTTAGACCACTCGGATAGAATGTTGTAATTGCACCATGCATTTTTTTTTTGTCTTGTCGTTTGAGTTAAAGGTAAAAGGAGAAAGAATGCTAATTAAGAACACAAACGTTTCTAATAGTATTATTGATAATTTTAATCTGAATGATAAAAATATTTTCATGAAGTCTCTAAACTTTAAGTTATCAACATAGTAAGATCCAATCAAAAAGAGCGAGGTATTATAAAGGCAAAACTCGGAAATTTAGGTTAATAGGCAGCTAATGCACAAACACTGGTAAAGAATCTTTTCAGGTTTTTGTATATTCAAATACGTTCAGAATATCATTTTATTTGCAGATGCTAGCGTGTCATTGTTCGCTGTATCCTTTGACTCTTCGTCACAATTTGGCATTTATGGTAACGTTTGAAGAAGCATCTGAAGTAATATAAAAAGCAAACCAAGATTATGAGTCGGAGCATGTTTGTCTACAATGCGATATGGGTTTCTCATTAAGTGGTTAATTATGTAGGCGATAAGTACTGAAATAAAACTTCTCTCTAACGTTACAAACCTTTGAAAAATACAATATTTGATTCATCAAAAATGAATCTAAATGGAGTCTAAAACTAATTTTTTTTTTAAAAAACTGACCCAGATATCCATTTCAAGCTATCAATAGAAAGACAATGATTACTGTCGAAGGATATCCTAATATCGTAAGAACTAAACAAAGTTCAGATTAGTAATAATAACGTAAGTAATTTGTATAGTGACAACTATGGTTAGTGGTAGGACTTAAGAAGCATTGCTCATATAAAACTAAAAGGCATGGAACAGGACATAAAGTAGCAAATGTTTAACAAGGAATACATGTGCAGATAAATGGAAAAGGAGAGCTAGATGCACATAAAATATATACTGACGCGCAGATAAATATTCAAAACAATGAAAATAGGATTATAGTCTTTACCAATAACACTGGTCTACAATTGTTTAGAATTCGTCTGCTTCAGAGATACAATGTGTTATTTATTATGGATTTTGATGTGCTGAATTCAAATATGACAAGTAAAACAATTGATTTGCTATTGTTTCCAAGATATTTAAGTTTGTACATTTTGCGTCTATGTATATTGTGTAGATAGTAGCGTTAATCATAAATTGTAAACCTACGTCTTTTCATATGCTTTTCATGATAATATTTCACCTGTCCTATTTATGTAACACTTTAAAAATTGCAAAAAGGTTATATAAGTAAAGTTAATTATGAAACAAAAGGCAAAAATCTATTGTGTATAAGTACATATTTTACTCCTTATTCATTACCTACTCAGCGCTTCTTGGCTTGTCTGTTGTATTCATTCAATGGAGCATCTCTTGTCACTGTCCAGCAATAGTCTCCAATCACTGATGTATTCACTTTGCCCTAATGACGTTTCTCCCTTGTTGCAATTTCCTGGTACAATTGCTCGCCATGCTCTTCGCTCAATGCTCCGCAGTTCGATGGAAACAAAATCTAGATGTGAGTGCAAACAAATTATCTTTAGTGATATATTACAAGCCTGATTGCCTTGAGGAGGTTTTCCACCAACTCCCTGTAATTGTCTTCCTTGTTGTTTCCGAGAAAATTATTTTGCCACTAACTGGAAGGCTGTCCATGCTGTCTTTTCCTTGTCACGCAGTGCACGATCAAATGCATCATCTCGAAGAATTTCACGAATATGATGACCAAAAAAGACACCTTCCTTTATCTTAGCTTCGCTTAACCTTGGAAATTTTCCACGGAGGTACTTGATAGCTGCTTGTGTTTAGTCCATGGCCTTGATAAAGTTCATCATCAGACCCAGCTTGATGTGCAAAGGCAGTAACAAAATCTTCCTTGATTTAACAAGTGATGGATGCTGAACACTTTTCCTCCCAGGATCCAATGACTGTCGGAGTGGCCAGTCTCTCTTGATACAGCGGGAACCTCTCGCATGACTATCCCATTTGCAGAGAAAGCATCAGTAATTTGTGTATCCAGTCTGCAGACCAAGCACGAGAGCAAGAACCTTAAAATCGCCTAAAAGTTGCCACTGATGTTGATCATAGTTTATGCACCTCAGACGTAGATTCAGTTTGTATAGGTTCCCTGTATATGGACTGCATGACCAACTGGGATTGGTGGCAAAAACAGATTTAAGACTCGTCCACGATGAATTAATGAACAGTCTCCACGTATCTGGATCATGAAGGAAGTTGAGGGCTGCCATCACACCATCGATGTTGTGCAGACTACAAGATCACCTTCAATGAAGAAGAATTGGACAAGATCCTTTTGACGGTCACGGAACATGGAAACCCTAACATCACCTGCCAGGAAATTACACTGCTGTAGTCTGGAACCCAACAGCTCTGCCTTACTCTTGGAAGGTTCCAAATATCTGACAAGGTCATTCAATTCATCTTGTGCTATGAGGTGTGGTTCAGACGAGGAGGATGGGAGAAAATATGGGTCATGTAACATTGATGGTTCAGGACTAGAAGTGTCACCCTCTTCCTCTTCCTCATCTGACTCAAGTGAGAATGATTCTGGTGCATCCGGAACCGACAGTCCTTCTCCGTGGTGTACCGGGCATATAGCTGATGGATTGTTTGGATAATGCGCAGCCCACTTTTTCTTCTTTAACACACCTTTCCCAACTGGAGACACCAAGCAGAAGTAACAATTGCTGATATTATCTGTCGGTTCTCTCGAAATCATTAGCACTGCAAAAGGCATATATTTCCTTTTCCTGTTCAACCACTGGCAAAGGTTTGTTGCACAAGTGTTGGGGCAAATGTGTGGAGCTCACCTCTTGTCCTGATCTCCACTTTTGCAGCCAATAAAGGTGATAGGCTTTCTTAACCATTTTGGTTATAATTCGGTTTGTCGTGCAAAAGTCTCTTCGCCACAAACATAGCAGAAGTTATCTACATTGTTCACATAAGGTACGAAGCATCTCCGTTCACTTTGACTAAACAGATATGTGTCCCTTTGCAAAATCAAACACTGAAAAATACTAGAGCACGACACTATGATTTCTAGTGCTGATATAGAGCAGTTTGTTCAGCAGAGTGATGTAAGGTTAGCTATGATGCATCATGTATGACTTCTAGGAATAACATGATGCAATTCATATTACGCATGACGCAATACCAGCTTCAGATTGCATCATTTATTGTTTTGCTTAAAAAGTAATTACTGTCCAAACCCAATCATAGATTTATTCATAGATCCAGTCAAAGATGTAATTTAGTCATTTCTGGCTGGTATATACTGACCCGATATCATATCTTTAAAACTATAGCCAATCAACAATGTCAAGCATCATATTCGTTCTAAGTGACCCAGAGTTAGTAAAGTTTGATTATATTTATTTCGGAGGCATTTTGGCTGTAGACCAGTGTAATATATTTATATTTGGTGATCCTGATTTTCTTGCATATTTTATAGGTTGGTGTTGCGTAGCATCTGTTGTAATTGAGCCGAATAGTTTATTCAAAGTTTATATCCATTGTCTTCCTTGTTTCATTGAATTTGCGTAATGCCTATAGACGATAATATTATCTATTTTATCCATAAATAAGGATTACCCTTAGTCTCCCTTAATTTTCATATTCTTGTCTTAAGAGCTCAAGTTCCTTTTGGTTTTGATTACGAGAATGGAGAAATACACAATATTTCATTATCATCATCAGTCCCGTAGTCTGGAAGACCGTTAGGGCACGGCACAAGACCTAACAACCAGCTTCCTCCATTCCTCTCGACTTTTCGTCTTTCTCAGTGAGTCGCTCAGTGTCAAGCCTGTCCACTCTCGAATGTTATCTTCCCACCTCTTTCTTTGCTTGCCTCTCTTTCTTCCTACTTGAATATTGCCTTGTAGGATTGTCTTGGCAAGTCCTGATGATCGTTAACATGCCCATACCACTGCCGTTTTCGTTTTTTTCACTATGATCAGGAGGTCATCGTGAGGCCCAATGGCTTGTCTTCTCCTTTGCCGTATTTCTGCATTGCTGATATGGTCTTTTTATGTGACGCCAGGGATCTTTCGGAAACATCTTATCTCTGTAGCATGTATCCCTTTCTCCAAGTCCGCTGTTATGGTCCATGATTCGCAGACAGAGAAATATGGAGATCACCAGTGAGTACATCAGTCTGACTTTTGAGCTAAGTACGATGTTCTTGTCCTTCCAGATGGGCTTCAGTTGTGTCAGCACTGCTGTTGTCTGTGCAATCCTGGAGAATATTTCAGGCTTCGATCCTTCATCTGTTACAGTTGCCCCCAAATACTTGAAGCTGTGGACTGTTTCTAGCTTTGTACCTTGGACCCTGATGTCAGTGCTGATGCCTTTGATGTTGTTGGTCATCATTTGGTCTTCTCTGCACTAATTTCTATGCCATAGGCTGAAAAGGTTTTGTCAAGGCTCTATACTAGGCTAACTAATTCTTGCTCATTTCCTGCTAGTTCATCAATGTCATCAGGAAAATGTAAGTTGGTGGTTGTTCTGCCTCCGATGCTGACTGTCCCGGTATGCTTATCAAGCGCGTCTGCTATGATTGATGATGAATAGTGTGGGCGAAAGCAGACAGCCTTGTCTGACTCCGACTGTCGTTCTGAACCAGTCCCCTATGCTGCCGTTGAAGTATATTGCACGGGTGGCCTTGTCATAGAGGTGCTCTGTTACTGTGATGAGGTTGGCATTGATGTTGTTCAGTCTCATGGTCGCCCATAAGGCTGCATGCCCTACCCTGTCAAATGCCTTCTTGAAATCCAAGAAGACGTGGTACAGATTTTGCTGGTGTTGGAGGTACTTCTCACACAATATGGGCGAAAGCAGACAGCCTTGTCTGACTCCGACTGTCGTTCTGAACCAGTCCCCTATGCTGCCGTTGAAGTATATTGCACGGGTGGCCTTGTCATAGAGGTGCTCTGTTACTGTGATGAGGTTGGCATTGATGTTGTACAGTCTCATGGTCGCCCATAAGGCTGCATGCCCTACCCTGTCAAATGCCTTCTTGAAATCCAAGAAGACGTGGTACAGATTTTGCTGGTGTTGGAGGTACTTCTCACACAATATCATGAGGCTGAAGATCTGCTCTGTTGTGCTGCGCCCTGTTCTGAACCCCGCCTGCTCCTCGGCAATGATCTTTTCAGCCTGTGGTTTTAGTCTGTTCAGCAGTATCATTAACATGACTTTGCTTGGATGGCTTATAAGACTGATCGTACGGTGGTTTTGACACTGGGTTTACGATCTTTAAATATTGTTTTAAAACTTTCATTACTTTTCTTGTAAATTTTCTGTAAAGGCAGTATGTGATTCATCTAACACTTTGTAGCCCAGATGTATTTTAAGAATACATCTTTCACTCTCAAAATATGTTTTTACAAGTTTTGATAGGACATATAATGCATCCATTTAAGAATGTTGTCAATTAATGATTTTTTCATGCGAAAATGAAGATATTTTTATATTCGTGAAGTCATTTGTTGGGCGTATGAATACAGTAAACATTGCTACGGTGGCCGGAGTGGTACTAAAGCAGCATGGCAAAGCTCCAACAGGGTTTATGGCGTAATACTATCATTAAACAACAGACTATACTGTTTGTGAGTTTGTTTGTAAGAATTTGTATCTGCTATCTATTTCATTTTTGCATTCAGACGAGAATTTAGCGTGCCCGTGTCTCTGTGTATGTGCGTGTGCGTAGGCTTGCAATCTATTTTGGTAATACGATGCACCCAAATTTCGATTTCATTTTATTTCGGTTTTCAATCGATGCCATGCAATGCCCGATTTCTCCATCTTTTTAAGACATTGTTATATTTTTGATATGAGTTAAATTGCCACTTTTTTATTAATATATGTAATCTATAGAAATAGTTTTTTCTTAACACTATGTACAATTTGGGCGTCGAGTTTAACATGTATACTCGACGAGTGAAACATGTAAAGCTGAATAAGTGACACAGCTAATTATAAGGTGTTTCAAATATACAAATACAGGCCTGAAAAACATATATAAGGGCAGGGATACGTTTTGAATGGATAAAATAAGTAGTTCCAAAAGTGATATCGCCAATGTGGCGCATCATTTGTCTTCACATATAAATTTCATTATATCATTATGAAATATATAATAAATATAAATATTCCCTTTTCTCTATAATGTGTGAATAATGTATACTGTTTCAGATAGCTATTAACGACAATATTTTGTAGAAAGCGTATTGATTCAGACGCACTCACACTCAGAATATTGTTTATCCTGAAGAAGGGATTACCCAGGTAATTTCTGAATTTATTCTCTGCTGTTTCTTAGGAAACTACGTCTCATTGTGCACTAATGCCATGAAAAGCAAATGAAATCAACACTGGATGGCAGGTAGGTATCAGTAGCAGTTGTTAAACGAATGTTCAGGATCCGTAGATAATAGTCATGACAGTAAATTATTATAATTACATCAGAACGTTAGTATTGTTAATTATGTTACGTCTAGGGGCTTAAACATAAATTTAAAAAAAAAAGTTATGTAAAACCAAAACAATCATTCAAGTTTTCAAATATATGAATTTATTTAAATAGATCAAATCAAACAAAGTGAAAGAATTAAAAATAACTTATAGTGTATGAATTCCTAGTATGTAATCCAAATAAGCATAACTGTACTATAAATTCCTCTCTAATCCGGAAACTGTTCCTAGTTATTTGAACGAAATTTCTTAAGTACTTATGTGTTACCGTGATAACACTTTTGAATTTAACAGAATTTTTAATCCAAATCTTTTATTTCAATGTAATCTGATAAACAAAAAATATCACTTAATTCCTTGAGAGTTGTTTTTTTTTAATCCGATTTATTTAGGTAGGTATTCAAGTCCTTGAATATAATCACAAAATCCTCAAAGTGCTGACCGTTTAGATCAATGATTATTCACTCATTGATATCAATCACACCTATAATTATAAATCACTCTTTTCCTCTCAATGACTTTTACAACGCCAGCACAAATGAACAAGAATAAAATAAATGATGCGTAGGAACATTTTATGGTGTCCACATTTGTTTCAAGTGAACAATCTTTGATTAACAATAATTTCTATAATAATTTGAATCATGTTATTCTCTTTTACAATAGTTTGGTCGTCAACATACCCAAACAGTCCTGTTCTGCTCTTAAATATTAATGATATTAATGAACCAATCAAATGCTATTGCGCGCGTGTTAGTTCCGTAGAGGCAATTGCACTTTGAATCACTTGCTTTATTTATATGAGCCCCCATTCATACTAGTGTGTCATTCTTGACCTACTTAACTGTTGATTTCACCTTAGCAATCGGCCTTGCCATGAATCAACTCTTATGAAAATGTATACGTGTACTTTTACTAAAGTAGTAACTTCTCAAACGACTTAAATGAAATTTATATTATAAATTCAAAAGATGATACATAATTCCGTAACAATTACTGTAACTACAATGTGTATATACCAGAGCTTATTAGTACGTCTTTTTGGCAATATTAGATACAGTAGTACGGAACTTAGCTAACTTGCAGTAGATATTATTTATACAAAAGTAGACCCTACTGAAAACATTATTCATACTGAATTTAAAATTATGTGATACGCGATGATATTATATCCTATGTTTTGTGTATATAATAGCAAATCCATTGTCTGAACTAGGTGTTTGTGTGTTTGTGTTCTTACAGATGTATTGAATGGGCTGTTAATACGTTTTGAAGACCAAGAGAAAATCACCGAGTCTACAAAAAATATTTTAGAATAAAAATACTCATATCCCCCGACAGAATAAATTCCGATCCAACTTGAAACACAACCTGAAGGGAAGATTTAATTGGGTTATTCTCGTCTATATTGGATAAAAATTAATGAGGAGGAAAAAAAAAACAGTTCATAAAAGTCAAGGGAATATGCGCTGGCTTATTATCCTATATTTTAGGAGCGCTGGTGAGGGCCGGTGGCTTTGTTCAAACAATTACTTTCAAAACCAGTGGCCTGGGGTTTTCACAAAAATTAGGACGTGAACGGATAGAATAGATTTTAGTGTCAAAACTGTGTAAATGTTTGCGAAATTTGTTACAATTATACTTTATAGTCAACGTTAAAAAATAACATGACATAAAGTCGTATTTTAGTTGAATATATCATTACAACAGTGTTTTATGCAATCATTTTAAAATGGACAAAAAAAAAAAAAAAAGAAACAGCGCAAGAAACGGATCGAACAATTAGGTAACTGTACAGGGGGCCCTATCCGTTATCCACAAACTTTAAACAAGCAGCATCAATATAAAAAGAACGAACTCAGATCAAAGTATATAAAAGATAATCAAATCCGACAAATAAACGTTTTCTTAAGATCAACTAAAAATTATTTTAATACTGAAAATACTTCAGAGATTGAATAAACTGACTATCATTGCATAAGAGTTTCTGATTCTGTTTTTTTTTTTTACCTTGACTCAACCTTTATTTAAAGATAATAGCGTTAATCACGTATTATTCTTTCATCGTGTTATTAGCGTTGTTTTATCCCTGATAAATTATGTTTGCATTTTGCTTCAGCAGCAATACGAGTAATTTCTGCGTGGTGTAAAAAAAGTTACAAGCATTCGAATTTGACAAGAATCCAGATTTGGGAAGAATCCAGAACTTATTCCTACATAAATCTCTTATGAAGAACACGAAATCAAACACGCCAAAAAGTTCAAAACAATCGAAACACTGCAGTGTTCTCTGGTTGGATGGTGTTTGAGTCGTTAGTAAGTGGGTGGGATTGAAGTACAATGAACATCATTTCTATAATTTACACCTGTTGATTTTTCACAGACATAAGTTTCATGCATATATATATCGAATACCCATATCATCTGCGGTCCTCACATTTTTCTGTTGTTTTGTTTTTGTTGCTGCGATAATGAAATGATTGATAATTCCCACTAATTGTTTTGAAGGTGAGACAAACAAATAATTTGAATCTAGGGCAAATAAATAACAGTTTATTCGTGTTATTAGCCGTCTATTTCATTTGATTATCAAAACTGTGCATGATAATATTTCACTGATTCTGCCAGATTTAAACCAAATTAGCATAATTAGGCTGAAAGCGTTTGCGGTACATACAACAGAGCTGCCGTGTGCATCTGCTACATTACATTTGATACCGTGAAATATACCTGAGGTGTGTATGGCTAAATTTCAACTTACCCTGGTATCTAAAACCCAGGAAATATCTTATTGTTCAAAACTAAAATTCAGATTCCATTAACAAATATTGTAAAACAAAAACGAACTATATTTCGAAGTACGATGCATATAAAACAACGATATAGATTCTGAAATAGTTCTAGTTATATCACTAGTAATTTCTAAATAAATACTGGATCAAGGAACAATTCCATGCTGTATAATTAGCATGCGTTCCATCTGTTGTAAATTTATAATTACTACTTCTCTAATGAATATTAATTTTAAACAAAACTTCTGAATTCCACTACAATGCTCATTTGAAGGAAGAGAAAAGCAGGGTTGCAGCTGATATACGTTGTGGGTGTATAACTCATTCATGTATTAAAATTGAATTCTGGAAGCACTTTTTCCTGGTGTACGCTCACCTATATATTACTCAACAAAGAAAGACACCTGTTTTCTTTCTGCTACTACCGAATGAAGGCTCATTTAACACCACTGATATGGGAATGATCGTTTGAAATTATGTATCTTTGTTTCGCCGCAGGTTTGCTGATATTGCTCTGAAACAGAAAAGGCTCTTGTTAATTAAAAGATTTGTTTAACCTCTTCGTTGAACGTTAAAAACAGCACGGTCATTTATTTCTGAACACGCTATTGGTTTGCCTCGCCCCTAATGGCAAAGATAAATTGCAGAATATTGTCCACCAACAGCTAAAGTTTAAGTTTACATGTGGATTGAAAACTAGAATCTGATAAGTAAGTCATTCAAATTGAGAATAACAGTCCTTGCAAGTACAATGGATCCTCGTGGGGCAGGCATTAAGATAAATGCAAAAACTGACAACGATTAGCACAAAACTAGTGCTTAACTATCCTCTGTTCAATCGACTAGTCTTTTCGATCGAAATTACAAAACTGATACAAACGTGAGCTATAATAAACGCAAAGGAAAGCGGTAAATGTATGAAAGTTTACATAACTTTTGTCCAATATACGTATTACAAAATTATACTTTATTACGATATACGCAAATTACGTTTTATCGATTTGTACTAAATAATGTCTCGAAACACCAATCCATGCAAATAACTTCCAGCATGTGCAATTTACCATTCATAAATAGTGTCTCAATTATAGAACCTTAACTTTTGACATCTATATTTATAAAATGAACAGTTAATAGACCAACCTTAACGTTAGATATGTATAGCCATAAAAATGGAACGCCTAATTAAAGAGCCATAATTTCGGACATCTAGTCATAAAATAAATACTTACTTAAATAACCCTAATATCAGACATTTAAAGTCATAAAAATTGAATGCCTATAATTAATGAACGTTACTTTCTGGTATTTTAAGTCATAAAAGTGAGTATAGAGCAAGCATTCCTTATAAAATAGTTTTTTTTCTTCATATTTCTGGGATTTCGCGCTTCAGCATAAAACACTTTGAAGGTTATATGATACAGAGGCAAATAAAGTGAAGTGTATTGCACAAGGATAGAGCCGGATAGTCAATCCTGGCAGATCAAATGGTTAAAATCGAACCCGTACCGTTATGATCACGGGTCCAACGATCTGACCACTGAAGTTCCGCGGCGAATCACCAAAGAATAAATGTGTTGTTGTATATTCGGTTTGATGCAGTTTTATCCATTTTGAGCGGTCCCTATCAAAAGAGGCCACCCTCTGATCGGACGTCACCTTTCCCAACACCACAAGATTATAGTTTTACCATTAGGCACCCTCAAGAGTGGCCATACTTGTTATAACGTCCGAGTTTTAATGCAGAATGTATGGCCTTGTAAGCGGTGAATCACTGTAGTAACTGTACT
Source organism: Sinohyriopsis cumingii (assembly GCA_028554795.2). NCBI lineage: Eukaryota > Metazoa > Mollusca > Bivalvia > Unionida > Unionidae > Sinohyriopsis > Sinohyriopsis cumingii. The sequence continues at coordinate 113,289,719 of CM068827.1, forward strand.
CGGGTGGGTGGATGGTGGAATAATAAAATCCCCATTAATTTCATTGTTCTAGAACATGAAAGTTGTACAGCTAATGAAAAGAATGCGAAGGATGTGTCTATGAACAAATATGTGATCGAAATCTTTGAAAAAATCTGGCCTCTCCATTATAAAACTGCACTTATCATTTCACCATAAAATCGTACCGAATTTACCAACGCAGTCTTTTGTTTCGTCATGCTATTTTCGAGTAACTCTTCGAGTCTAGTGAAGATTTACGATGAAGCAACGAATCTAATTAAAATTCAGGTCTCCACTGTCCTACGTGCAGATCTGACAGCGACCGTTTAGGGCTCATGTTCTGGTGACCATTTAATTAGCCAATGGAAATGCAACGGTCACAAATGTGAAAGTGAATCAAATTAATTATGTAAACAGAAATACACTACACGAAGCAAAGTAGCTGAATGTATGCCGTATTCCAAACTAAATACACAAGCGCATATTTGATGAACTACACAACATTATTAATGTGCACATAACTCCGCCCAGATAAATTTGAACTTAGTCGCGCGCTAGACATAACTTTCGAAAGAAAATGGCGTTTTGGTCTACTTAAAATTGAAATTTGGAGTCATATTGTGAGTGAATGCGCATTGCAACAACTTTTTCATTTGATCTGGAATGAATATATTTTGGTATTTGTGTTGTTTCTACGAAATTTCGTGATTATAGACTGAATTTATCTGTGCCAATTCTACATGAAGTACATCGGATTTCAGCGAATTCGGAGCTGCGTGTTTACAATAGATAGTTCCCGAATGACTTCATCAGCCGCCATATTTGTGGTCAGCGGGCAGATTTACCGTTGACTTTATATGGAGTTTGGGAGTTGAAAATAAATTCATTGATTCTCAAGATAATTTTACTTAAATTACATTTATCAAGAGAACACAAATCAAGCTTTCCGTTAGTATCTATATTTGTGATTTATAAGTTTACTTTCCTTCAGTGTGCCTTGTTAAAAATAGTAAATTTTGGTGATCGCATATAGGAGAAACTGCCCGGTTGCCCATCGTCCAGATAAAATGGACAGAATATTGTCTGTTAATGACCTGATTGGGAAGCATCTATAGAAAGTAATTCTCTTGTGAGTGTAATATGAAGTGAGCGCGAGTTCAATATCGTAAAATACTGAACGATTCTGACAATGTAAAGTTGTGGGAGAAAATGAGCATATAATAATGAACGGTTTCGATACAATGTCTTGCTTAGTACTTTGTCTCGCGGTATCATATGTTCATTCAGTAGAGATTCATTAGTCTCTTCCTATTTAAGAAAAAACACAACATTTCTCACTGAGAAATTGGTAAAATAACTGAGAACCTTTTCTTTTGTTTTATAGAAATACAAATCAACTTTTATTGTTCTCCGGAGAAGAGTAAAATATGCTTATCTTTCCATAGCAAATATCTGCATGAATGGATCAAAACTTGAATTTTAGAATGTGAGCCCATCTTGATCTATACAATTGTGGTATATCTGGACAAAAGGAATTCTGGAAATTGAACAACAAATTGAAGCCAGATCTAATAGTATTCATATTCACTTTATATTTTTTGAAAAATTTATTTTAAAGCTTCGCTGCAAATTGCATTAAGTTAATTCGTAAATATCCTGAAAACGGTCGTTTATTCGCAATAGCATTGACCATTTTTAATTTTCCTAAGCTGGTATTTTTTAATACATTAAATGACTTTTAAGCGACTAACTACAAAGAATGTACCCAAGAGTCGGGGACTTTTAATCTGTTGGACTTGGAACCTGTAAGACTTTTAATCTGTAGGACTTTCTACCTGCATATACCTCTTAATATCGAACTTTAAGGAGCAATCTATTGTTAGAGATTCACGTTTTTAAAAATCATTACCATTTTAAATTGAGAAAATTGAAAACTTTGCTGTCCTTATATTTGTATAGGCACAATGAAATGCCTGCCTCGATTATAAAGAACTTAAATTCAGAAACGATGCCGATAGTCATCAGAATAGCTGGCACCACTCAGAAATGCTACTAATGACACCATCCACCATTTGTTAAGTACTCAAACCTCTTTGCACTTAAGACAACCTCTGACCAAAATTACGGTTTGCATGTAATGAATAGTGCTGGGCATCATTGCAAAAATTACACTGTACATGTAATGAACAGTACTGGGAATCATTGTAAATATTAAACATGGATGTAATGACCTTACAGGGATCATTGCACAAATTACACTTTACATGTAATGAACAGTATAAGTACTGGGCATCATTGCAAAAATTACACTTTACATGTAATGTACAATACTGGGGATCATCTTAAAAATTACACATTGCATGTAATGAACCGTACAGGGGATCATTGAAAAAACTACTCTTCGCATATAATAAACCATACTTGGCATCATTGCAAAAATTACACTTTGCATGTAATAAACCTCACTGGGGATCGCTGAAAAATTAAACTTTGCATGTAATAAACCACTGGGGATCGCTGCAAAAGGTATGTGTAAATATGGGCACAATACAACTTATGTCCAGATATATAGCTTAGACTTCATCGGTTCATGTATTCAATGTCGATGTTACGCATAAGGCGATATATAAATAAAAACATTGAAGAGATTATAGAGTAATCAAACTATTGTCTCTCTGTTAATAAATGTTGTATAATTCAGCAAGACGTAGATACACAATCGACAGTAATTCGCGATGAATGTCGTGAACTCAGATTAATTGCATATGGCTGAACATGTTTCAGTCGAAGATGGGGTCGGATATTCTGGGTTCAGGAGTTCGTACCAACAGGCAAGTGGAAAACTTCGTCGTCAGTATTATTCAATATGGATCGTGAAGATAGATACAGTAAGAGGAAATGCCAAACTTCTGAAGAGTAACGGAGACATTTCACAGGGACAGCATTACGATGCAAGCCTCTGGGAATATATGACGGCCAATATGTGAGTATTAATGAAAGTATTGCATGTTTGATTGCAAAGCCGTCGTACCATATAATGTCTACAACGATCGACATTCCAGTAACATTAAAGAGTTCCGAATATACACATAGCTTCCGCGTATGCTGTTAACGAGAGTTGTGTTGGAGTTATAAAGACATTCATACCTTCCATATAGCTTCCGCGTATGCTGTTAACGAGAGTTGTGTTGGAGTTATAAAGACATTCATACCTTCCATATATGTTTCATTTAAAATTATATATTTTGAATCAAAATTCAAAATAGTGCTCAAAACTTATTTTCTCTATAATTAATCCTTATGTGAAAACCTGAGAACCATTTATCAGTCAACTGTTGCTTTAAACGAGTCCATGTAATTTGCGTTTACTTTAAGTGTTCATGAACGGATCTATTTCTGGCCTATACAGTTGTCAAAGAGGTGGTATCGCAGCTAATTATGCATAGAATATCTCGTATTCCAATATGGGTCTAGATAATTACGCCACTTGACACCCGAATATATAACATATTTATTTAAGTTCGCTTTGTGACGTCAGAATGAACCATGCGCATTGCATTGGCCGTCAGTCAACACGGCCACAGCTAATTACATGTTTAGTAATCGTTTTTAGTGCCTAGGTTCTGCTCGATTTTTGTACAATGCCCTAACTTTAAACATTTTTATTCAGTTCTTACTTTTAGAAGTTTGGTCAGAGATCTGCGATTTTTATTACTATTAGAATAAATTCAGGATGATAAATCAGTGTCTGTCCTAACATTACATAATTTACCAGACAGGTAAGTCCCATGAAAGCTAATTTGAAGTTCATATTTTTTTACAGTAAAGGTAGTTTATTCATAACTTTAATCAAATTGTGCCATGTTTTGTGTTTTTATTAAAAATTATTTGTACTTGATGAGGTCGAATTTCATATTATTGTTTACATGGCATATCCACGAATAACAAATCCACTTCGGCGAGACACAACTATTCCAACGCAAAGACGGATTTAGTTACTCAAAACCTGAAAGAAAAAATGAAGACTTTGTGGATTAGAGTCATATTCGATTGAAAGGAAAATCAACGTTATTAGAAGCGACTGTTGTTATTCTGATTAGAAAGCCATTCTTTGATTGACTCATTGATGCAAATCAGGGTAAACATGCCTGACCTTATTTACGAATTTGATGAAAATTTGGAAATGACCTGGGTCCTGAGCATTTTGATGTGTCTTTAGTCCGGTGACAATCTATAAATAAGGAGGATTACGTAAGCAGTTATTCATTCATCCTATTCAAACATCGGTATTTGTCGAGTCCCTTTTAGTGGTGTTCAGATATAATTTGAGAGGTATCATTTAAACTATTCATTAGAATTCCAAAATGCTCCAGGTCATTCTGAATTAGATCACTGTGATACATGATGACTGTTGGCACATCAGCTCATTAAATGTTATTGGTGCATCTGCACATTTCATGATTGGAATTCATTCGGAACACCGCTGGATTCATTCAGAAGACTACATACGTTTGGATAAAACTTTTAGGATCATTTGCAATTTAATCCACAATACTGTAAATTACTCTAAATGGACATTTTATAACTTAGAGAATTGAATTTAATTGTTGATTTTACTATACTGTTTAGATTTGTTTATTTTTATTACTTAGTTTAAGACCTCTGAGTTGTAAAAGACTGTGTCTTCGACTTTGTCCAAATCAATATCAATAGCGAGGAGCACCTGATCAGCTTTCAAACCTCACATTTCAGCATTTGCAGAATATGTTACATTAAATATACGATTTGAGCGTTTGGACCACCTCGGCTATGTCTGCGATTGGATTGACTGTAGGATTGATGGTGATGTTGCGAATGAAAAATAAGTCCATTCATTCCTTATGGAAAATCTGGAAAGAAGCTAATAAATCTCCGAAAATGACCATTAATTAGCACACATTAGATAACCTATTTTTCATTTAAAGTTTAACATATTAAGGATGGCCGTAAATTAGCATCAGTTGGTTAGTAATACACGCGAGCAATATTTTTACTTACTGGAGTAAATCCACGTTATCCAGGGTCTCGTGCTATTTTCAATGAACTATGTTCCAAGATTGATTGAATTATGTACGAAGAAGACAAGTCGACACTGAAATCGTTCAATCTCGATCGAGTAGTCACGCATGAAGTGACTCTTCCATGAAGTCTTTTATGTAATTTTCCACAAACATTTCAGGAGTGCTCGAGATGACTCTCCTGTCGTCAGCGTGGTTCATGTTTTTACAACATGACAAATTCAACGACTAGATTCAGAACGTTGTGATAATCAGGAATTTATGCGCAATTCATATAATACGAGGACAAATATTATTCAAAATGTTATGTCGGTATTGGAACTAAAACGACAAAATTTTTTTCGTCTTAAATTTATCACATTAGATAACAATGATTAATGGGCTGTCAGGGATAAATTCGATAAAGAACATGTGACCGCCTACGCGAATATTGGTAAACACGAAAAGCGCGTGTATGGGCCCCTGTTGTGTTGTTACGTTTCATGGCTGACAAAAATATTAAATCATCTCGCTGTAGATATAATTACGTACAACGCCCAAAACAAGCCTGGATTACAACGCCTTCAACAAATGCAACCGCGGATGAAATATCACACTCGAAAGATATTCATCGAAAAATAAAGGATGGGCTAGTGTAAAAGGACGACTTGTCATTGATTAAACTTCAGTCTATATTTTCATCCAAGATTTTACACGCAAGAGTACATTTGAGTCTCGGGAAGTTGTATGTTATGCAACTATTGGAGAATCAAATAAGAATCATTCTATGCACCAGATGACATCTGCGCCAGAATCAACTTAGCCATCGGTCAAATCTCCATTTGTAAGTCACAACTTTGTTATCTCAACGGCGGAGGAGGATCTGGTAAAACTTGCCAGAGCAATCAATTTGTTTCGTCTTTGTGATATAACAGTGTTAACACAACACGTATTTTCTCCGCCACGAAGAGATCTAGAGAAGCAAGCGCACATTCAGAAGGAACAATGCCAGCACGTGGACACCAGTTCGCCTCTCTTTCTCTCTCTCTCTCTACATATATATATATATATATATATATATATATATATATATATATATATATATATATATATATATATATATATATATATATATATATATATATATATATATATATATATATATATATATATATATATATGTGTGTGTGTGTGTGTGTGTGTGTGTGTGTGTGTGTGTGTGTATTGTAAAGTGTTTCGAATTTTGATTAGTATTGAACTTTAAAGTCGAATGCACTGAGCATTAAACTTTTATCACATTCAACATTCAAGAAATCAAAACTCTTTGTGAAGGATCACTTCAACCTTTCTTCTCCCCCTCTCCCGTCAGAGTTCAACTTGAAAGACAAACATCAACGATTCATTGAGTTGACCAGTGCATTGTAACACTGTCCTGAGAAAGTAAATATCTGAGCTGCCAACCATAGCCGCTTGATAGGAACCCATGTCAAATTACCATTTTCAAAAGGAAATTGATATGCAACGTAGTTCGAGATTCTATGCTATCCAAAATCTGAAAGAAGAAATGATTATCTTGGGAAAACTTTAGGAACCGCTGCGTACGATTGGTCTGAGTAAATTAAGTAGTGTGATATTAATGTGACGACCTTGGTCGAAATTCTTTAGTCCGAAATCCTGTGAGAGGAGATGTTTGGCCCCGAGGAAACCTAAAAAGAATAGTGCTTTTCTAGTTAAACAAGAAAAGGAGACCAGGTTGATGTTTTATAAGAAAAGACAGGGCTTAGTGCTATAACGCACAATTTCTGAAAGAGAACAGCATTAAGGTACGCAACTTTCATTTTTCACGTAATTTTCTAATTTTGATTGTTTGTTTTGTGCAAATGTATTTGATATAATTAGGATCCATATTATGTATCGCTTATTCAATGTCATGGAAATCTGTTGATGCAGAGTTGTTATGCAGTTTATCTCTTTAATTTTACAGTTACTAGTTCATTGATAGACTTGACGGATTGCATCCTATCCAAGTTTTCATATGTGTAGGATTTCATAGGGTTATATAAAATAATTTCCATTGTCTGTTATGACGATACTGATTCTAGTGAGCTAACAATAATTGCATAGATATATCTGATTTTGTTATGTTTAAATAATTTATAGGTTAGGGATTGCTGTGAGCTAGAATTTTGTGAATTTTATGCAATAGTAATCGAGCATGTGGTAGCGTAGGTAAAGAGGAACGATATGTTAGATACACCGCTCACATGTTAACCTATGGTCGGTCGCTGTGAAACGAGAGTGATGATCTATCGAACTAGGTCAGAATGTATGCAGTGTTTTGATATCAGCGAGTTATGCGTCTGAGTAACGTAAGTGAGGGAATTTTATGTACGTATAGAAAATGATCTGTATAGAGATTTAGGGGTAGTTTTGTCCTTCAGATAAACAGCTTTCTTGGAGAGACAGGACAGTCCGAATGACGGAAGTCGGTTGCCCGGAAATAGATGACGTGCTCAGAGTAAAAGACTGGGAAGTCCAGGAACAGATGAAGCGTTCAGAGTAGGAAGACTAGATAATAGGAAGACGTGAGGAAGGTTATGCACTCAGTCGTGGACAATGCGCTCTTTTCACAACTCGTTATTATGATGAATTAAATCCACATTAGAAACTGCTATTCAATTCTGTTGACATAACTTAGACCAGGGGTGTCAAACTCAATCGCTCAGCGGGCCAAAACTCAAATCACACGTAAGGTTGCGAGCCGAACAGGATAAACATTCAATAAGCGGAAAATTAAACCTTTTTTAAACATTAATATAAATTAAAACAGAAAAAATTTTTAATAATAAAAATCATTGGCATACCCATTTTCGCTCTTATGCCAATTTGTCAGAGCTGGATGTTTGGCATCTTTTCTTGGCTACAAGTTCGTTTATGTTGGGAGTAATGTTCTGTGTCATTGAGATTCTCAAGATGGACTCCAAGTGTTCATCAGTGACACGACTCCTGTGTAATGTTTTGTTAATCTTCATCACAGAAAACAGTTGTTCAAACAGATATGTGCTACCAAACATGCTCAAGGTTCGAGCCGCATGTAGACGAAGCTGGGGCATCTCTTTAGGAATGAAACGAGTGAACTGTGCAGGCCCCACAGTGTCGTACTTTGCCTTTAGTGTCCCATTACACTGCAGCTCTATTAGCTCCATCTGCAAATTTACAGGTGCAGTTTCCACGTCTATGGCAAATGGGTTACGAAACAGCTCGAAATTACTTTTCTGTGCTTCAAAGTCACTAAAGCGCCGTGCGAACTCGGCGCGAAGTAAGCTAAGTTTTTCAGCAAAGTGTGCATTGGGAAACACCATAGCCTAAAATTCTCTCTCGGGCCGGATATAATTGTACGCCGGTCAAGACCTCTCGGGCCTGATATAATTGTACGCCGGGCCTGATGTGGCCCGCGGGCCTTGAGTTTGACACATATGACTTAGACTGAATTTGAGTTGCCGCTATTAATTGTTGTTGCTTAGTTCTCTGTTGTTATTCTATCTATTCACTCCCACCGAGGGAGGTCATACATATATGTATGTATGTATGTATGTATGTATGTATGTATGTATGTATGTATGTATGTATGTATGTGTGTTTTGTGTGTGTGTGTGTGTGTGTGTGTGTGTGTGTGTGTGTGTGTGTTTGTGTGTGTGTGTGAATTATCTTTTTACCGTTAACTGAATCAAAATAGTTTAATGAGAACGATATGGTTTAATCTCTGATATGCTAATATTTGAATTACTTTCTGGAAGTGTTTCCTGTTCATCGCTGAATTACTCAAAGCAATATTTAAGTTCCCTGCCAGAAGTGTTTCCTGGTAATCATTAAATAACTCATAATTCTATTAAAATTACGCACCGGAAGTCTTCCCTGGTCATCATTAAACACTCACCATGTTTATATATTATCAGCGTTGTGTTTTGGAAAAGCATGATGTAGCCTAATCCTTTCTATGACAAGCTGTATTAATTCTCCTGCACTTTGATCATAACTTTGTTGTGGAATCATTGTTCCCCAAGAGAAATATGAATGTGTTCAGGTTACGTTGCCAACGGAATAAATTTTCGTGTGAAATACAATTTTCGCTTCGGTAAATGAATGTGATTCTATATTGGTACGGTAATGTGTAACCACCGTCAGCGCGTCTTTGTTTAATCGTATCAGATTTATCTGTGACGCTATCGGGCACCCACTCAAAGATATTATCAGCTTCAAGCGCGATTAATTCATCAGTAACCGTGTACATTTTATTATCGTCCATTATTATTGTAATAGTTATTATTAATCATGGATTCAATTGACAAAGTGTTTTCTTGTATAGCATGATTTACCGTTGGAGAAATAGTAATCATAAATTGTGATTAATGTGGTTTTGTAGCTGTTGTTGTGGTTTTAATATATTTTGTTCTCGTTTTTGTTTACGTTGTTGTTGTCGTTGTTCACGTTGTTGTTGTTGTCACCGTTGTTCCAATTCCGATCATCATGATGGTGGATTCTTTCGCGTCGTTGTTGCTGATCATAGTCGCGACATTCTTTAACAATATCAACAACTGATTGGTTTATATTGTTGATTATTTCTGACCGTTCACTATATTCAGGTATTTCAAATACTTTATTTCTTTACAAGCGTTGCAATTTGTTCTAAGAATTTGTCAGGTTGTATTTAAATCTGAATAATTCCTTGACGAAACATATCCGCTCAAATCTTGTATAACCCGGTCAACCCAATTTTAAACCGTTTAAGAGTCGTTTCCATTGTACTCCTAAGACCAGACCCACACACACACACACACACACACAGAGATATATATCTATATATATATATATATATATATATATCACCAAATGACACTCGATGACCGTTGTTCTAATGTGTTTGATTGACATTCACTCCAAAGAAGTGGGCTTTATCATCTACACTTTCAAATAGATGAAACAGCAGCTTTAGTTCATCTGCAAACAAATCGAACAAACTTAAAACTAAAAAGTCTACCACATGAGTGTACATGGTTTATTTACAAAGTAGTTCCTAATAGACTATACTATTTTTATTGACCATGTCGTGCGCGTGCATGCAGTATCAATGTGTTCAGTATCGTAAAATACTGTCCGATTCATACAATGTAAAGTTAACGGAGAAGAAACAGATTATAAAATAATATTTGTATTCAGCATTTTGCTGCATCATTAGCTCTTCTTTTGATATATTCTTTACGAGATACTGATAGATTCTTTACGATATACTGATATCTTTACGAGATACTGATAGATTCTTTACGATATACTGATATATTCTTTGCGATGTACTGATAGATTCTTTACGATATACTGATAGATTCTTTACGATATACTGATAGATTCTTTACGATATACTGATATATTCTTTACGATATACTGATAGATTCTTTACGATATACTGATAGATTCTATACAATATACTGATACATTCTTTACGATATACTGATATATTATTTCTGAAATTGTATAAATATAACCAATTTTATATCGTGGTAACTTCTACCTTATCAGTACTGACTCAGTTCAAGATCAACCATCAACAGCGCTCTTTCCAAATATGTAATCCTGTCAGTTTCCAATGTGTATGTCTTATTATTTCTCACGTGTTGATCATTTCTTGGTCAAATTATGTAAAGAAAGAACAGCTAAAGGCATGATATTGCCATTGGTTATATTAAAAGTGAATGATCAGTAAATAGTAATAATATAAGGCTACATAGGTATTAGAAGTTAGAAGTAAAATTGGTAGATATCATGATCATTCGAATATATATTTTTTAATGAACATTAACATGGACGTTTATAAAAGCATTTTTAAAATATGATACAATTTGACACAAGCAGAGTGCAAACAACATTCTCGCAACAAGTTGAAACAATTGGCATAATGGTCAAAATAAGTTTTGTTGTTTATATTTCTGTCCGTATTTCACTTTCTTTGCAAGCCATAATTGTAGTCTTTTATCTTCCAATATACATAAAACCTAGAACAAATTGTTTTTACTTAAATATAATCATTTCATTCATGACAAGAACACATTGTGAAGACAGAAAATATTTCATAAGAATAACAAGGACGTGATGATAATACAGACAGGAAAGAAGAAAACTGGTTCCATTGTTGTCTTTCTTTTGATAAATGTTTCATAACGATGTTGAATTCCATATTATTAAAGTGGTTTATGATAAGCCCTTAGAATGACAATCAATATCTTCAATTGAATCAAATAAATCTACATGTAACCTGTATTAACGATTAACACGTCTTCATACTTTAAGTTTAGTTCTTTATGAAGTATTAATACTATATGGACTTAAAGTATGTAACAGAAAGAACCGAAACCAGTAAGTTTAGTAAAGTCTGATTCTTTACTACGGCACCTTATAACAGGTTATAAACCATGTTGAGATCAGACGGCCAATACTTGAAAATGATGTTCTCATAATATCTCTCAAAATGTCTAAAGTCTAAAACGAGGTGCTCACTGCAGGAGATTAATATTATGTTCTGACCTTACTTTCCTTGTTGAGCATATTCATAGTTATAGAAACATGGAAAAAGTCAAAAAAAGTAATTACCGAACACCCATAATTACTCCCAATCACGGGTAATAGTGATAATGTATCAGTATTAAAATTACTGATCTTATCATAAATGATCATTATATTATTTGATAATTATTGCTAGTAATGTATGATTCTCCAAGAGAATGCACGATATAGATTTGTATAAATTAATTTATGACTCTCACCAGAGCGTTAGATGTAATAAATGGCAGATTATTTCAATTTGAAAGAATAAAATAATCTTTGAATCAAAGCAAATCGTATGAGGTTTTCATATTAGCCATTATACTAGTTAAAACGTTCAAGTGATTTTTCTTCTCCAATTGTATGTGTGTATGTATGTATGTATGTATGTATGTATGTATGTATGTATGTATGTATGTATGTATGCATGCATGCATGCATGCATGCATGCATGCATGCATGCATGCATGCATGTATGTATGTATGTATGTATGTATGTATGTATGTATGTATGTATGTATGTGTGTACGTGTGTGTGTGTGTGTATGTATGTATGTATGTATGTATGCACCTACGCACGCACGCACGTAGGTACGTAGGTATGTACTTATGTATATATGTATGTATGTATGTATGTGTGTGTGTATGTGTGTACGTACGTATGTATGTATGTATGTATGTATGTCTGTATGGATGGATGGATGCATGCATGCATGCATACATATATGTATGTATGTTTGTATGTATATATGTATATATGTATGTATGTCTGTATGGATGGATGGATGGATGGAGGCATGCATACATGTATGTATGTATGTATGTAGGTATGTAGGTAGGTATGTATGTATGTATGTATGTATTTATGTATGTGTGTATGTATGTAAATATGGATGTATGTATGCATGTTTCTATGTAGGTAGGTAGGTAGGTGTGTATGTATGTATGTATATATGTATGCATGTATGTCTGAATGTATGGCATGTATGTATGTATGTATGTATGTACGTATGTATGTATGTATATATGTATGCATGTATGTATATATGTATGCATGTATGTATGTATGTATGTTTATATATGTATGCATGCATGTACGTACGTACGTATGTATGTATGTATGTATGTACATATGTATATATGTATGTATGTATGCATGCGTGTGTGTGTGTGTGTGTATATATGTATGTGTGTATGTATGTATGTATATATGTATGTATGTATGTATGTATGTATGTATGTATGTATGTATGTATGTATGTATGTATGTGTGTATGTATGTAAATATGGATGTATGTATGCATGTTTCTATGTAGGTAGGTAGGTAGGTGTGTATGTATGAATGTATGTATGTATGTATGTATGCATGTATGTATGTATGTATGTATGTATGTATGTATGTATGTATGTATGTATGCCTGATTGTATGGCATGTATGTATGGATGGCATGTATGTATGTATGTATGTATGTATGTATGTATGTATGTATGTATGTATATATGTATGCATGTATGTATATATGTATGTATATATGTGTGTATGTATGTATGTATGTATGTATGTATGTATGTATGTATGTATGTATGTATGTGTGTGTGTATATATATGTATGCATGTATGTACGTACGTATGTATATGTATGTATGTATGTATGTATGTATGTATTTATGTATGTATGTATGTATGTATGTATGTATGTATGTATGTATGTATGTATGTATGTATGTGTGTGTGTGTGTTTGTATGTATGTATGTATGTCTGTTTGGATGGATGGATGGATGCATGTATGTATGTATGTATGTATGTAGAGACATTTACAGCCGAGAAGCCGAGTCCCGGCTGGCATACAATGCCATGTAACATTTAATTGTATCGGCGTTATATCTCTAGCTAAATTGTAATGCTCGACGACGGTGCAAGGAAATGAAATAATTATAACTGCTGAAAATTGTATAAATCTGCATATGAATGGCCGAGCAAAGTTTGGGCCTTTGTTAATTACACACTACATGTAACAATTCGTGAAGAAAAACTCAATTTTATATATATATATATATATATATATATATATATATATATATATATATATATATATATATATATATATATATATATATATATATATATATATATATATATGAATTTGCATGTTCTTATAAGTGTGTCAAATATCGTTCCATTTCAGGAAACTGAAAAGTGCTTTCAAAAACCGTTCAGTTCTTTCGCTTGTTGTCTAGTATCTGTATATACACACACGTTTACTATTTAGAATTTTATAATAGCGCATGTCTATTAAGTCTTGTTGTATCTCTAAAATAATTATATAACTTTCATCTTTCAAATTCGATTTTATACTCACTGTCTGTTCGTACCATTAGCTGAACCCAAAAGCTTGCAAAGGAAAGAACTGTTTAGTCTATAAAGAAGCCATTTTCCGTAACTTTCGTGTTACATTTCGACAATGACATAACGGTTTCAAGATCAAAGTCTCTGAGCTCAGTCAATAATTACATAATTCTAGTTGCCAACATAAACAAAATGGTGTTTGCGACTGAGGGCATCTTTTGAAAGAGGAGTGCCGCCATAGAGGTCAAATGCACTAACTCTTGGCTAATGAAGCTATCGAATGACTGTAATAGTATATATATATATAAAATTGTAGTTAATTTCGCAGGATATGCTGTCCTGGTCAGCGTGACACTTATCCATTAAGATGAAACTTATATTCCCGGGACAAAATTTCATAGTGTATCATACAACGAAGTTTTAGCAGGTCCGAGTGTTTCGCCAAAAAGGAAAGCTGCCTCAGAGGCCAGTAAAATGTACTTTTCTCGTTAAAATAATTTCCCATTTGACAGATAGACCTGGAACCAGAGAAGATACAGAGGTAATTCTTAGATGATAAGCGAGCGAGGACTCGAAAAAGGCACAGAGGAAAAAGATACCTGTACTGCACAATGGAAAACAGCGCAGTCTACAACCAAGACAGTTGATGACTCGAATATGCTAGAGGAATGTAGAGAGAAGGAAAAGAAATATGGCAACGCCGACCTACCAACAGCGATTCGGGAAAGACCGGAAACAACCGGGTGATGTTGGCATGTCGGTAATTTGAGATCGATTAGTCACTCAGTTATATGATAACACTTTTTAATCGGTATAACACAACGGCTAGCTGAATTTCGCATACATTTGGTAACTCTATTTTAAAGAAAAAGTGAATCGTTCAAATGACATATTCAATTTCAATTTAGTTTGTAATTGATTAAATTGTTACATTTTACATCCGGGCAATAACACCGTGGTCGATCATCACCCAGATAACGATAAACAGAGCACTAGAAGGAGTTGGGGATCACACATCCCACACCTCTGACAATGACCATATATGTACATTATGCTAGTTGGCATTACTCTGAACTCACTCGATGTACATCTTATCCATGTTTTAGTATCATGAAATATCTTATAGCTGCTTCTAACAATGTATATTTTTCTTTTATCTTGGTTGGCAAAAACGAAAGTTTCAGGAATAAAGGCTAAACATTAATTTCTTGGATCGTCCTGAAAAGTCGTTCTGTCATTAAGTTCAGAATTCTCGATTGTATGATTTGTTATGATTAGCACTAGTAAATCAGATTATTTTTGGAGGATAATGTTTAGAAAGGTATTATTATCATTCGAGTAAGTAGAATGTGAAACGCGCGGTGGTTAAAGATTTATAAAGTCATTTTAGTTTGTTTCCTTTGTCTACTAGATAAAGTAGTGCCAATTCAATTGGCTAGCCCGTATCAGAATCTCTCTCACTGATTAACAGTCGGCCGGTGTCTTCCTTACTGTCACCTCACGGACTAACTGTCGATCGGTGTCTTTCTTTGTAGCACCTCACGGACTAAATGTCGGTCCGTGTCTTCCTACATAACAGACTGACAATATCTGGTAATACTAGTCGACATATATATAACGGGTACCAAATTTGATTTCTACTAGGGATCTTCGATAATATGTATAACGGTTACCAAAATTATATTGCCACTGTTGAATATGTATAACGGGTGTCAACATTCGACTGCCACGAGTGATACGCGATAATATGTATAAAGGGTGCCTACATTCGATTATCACGAGGGATCTACGATAACACGTATAACGGGTACCAAAATTCGATTGCCACGAGGGATCTAGGAGAAACGTTTGATATCAAGCGATCAACATGATAAGTTTTGGAATACTGATGTAAAAACAATTCGGGGTATTTCATTTAGCATATTGTTTTAATATCATTACACTTCAGGAATGTCTTTCATTTTCTTTTTCTTCCTTTGAACGACCTGGCTTCGATCTCAGTCCAAGTACTAATAAAATCCCGTGTTATTTTCTTTCTACCTTTATTACGAATATTTTCATAACAGTTATAGTTATCTACTTTGATTGGGCTGTAAAATATTGCATCTCCGTTTTATTTAATATCTCCTATTGTGAATTGAAAAACCATTATCAAAAGACTGAGCGTTATCACACGGTTTATATAGGGAGAAAGAAGGAGATAAAGAAAATAGTTAAGCCTACATAACCATGGAAAACTTCACAAACTCATATTTTTGAATGATTAAGATTATATTAAAATACATGGCGTAAAAAATAATTTAAAACAATTAGTGCAAGCTCGAGAGCCTTTATGTGCATCAATATTTCACTTAATTAATTTAATATAAAAGTTGGCTACATAGTGTTACGTTTGTGCAACAGAACACAGATCTTACAATTACACATGCACACGTGAGTTCAGGAATATGCTGGATATTTAAAGTCTGCAATAGCTTTAAAAGCAGAAGAAAATCCCAGTTGTGCCAAGGTTTCTGTTGTCCTTTTGGTCATGATATCCAGCACTAGAGCTTATTCACACTTCGTATTGAAGACAACTGAAAATGCAATCATACCAGTTAAATAGAGACATATTTCTACCAAAACAATAAAAGAAGTTAAGATGGGGGGGGGGGTATTGATACAAATTATTATCTATTTATGTCACAAACATTGGATTATAGTTTCTAAGACTTTTTAGTATCTAAACTTTTGTTTTGTTTGTTTGTTTATTTGTGTGTTTTTGCCCTCGAACACCAAGGTCAGAAATCTTGAAAGTCTTCAAAGACTTTAGCAATTGGCTGAGAATGACACAAAAGTTATATAAATTTCAATCAAGAATATCTGCATTACAAGTCAACAAGTACGAAGGTTACAATATACACCATTTTTAAATGAGCCACACTGGTTAGTGTGCCAGACGCGCGAACGAATGGGTATGGCTTCGAATTCTATCGTTGAATCAGCTTGGGTCGACGACTGTGGAGTGTCCTTGTTAAAATACAGTTTACTTCAATTGCCTTAGCACTAAAAAACATGTCTTGATGCAATGCTGTGATATAGAACATCAAACTAACTCTTGTAAAATAGCTGCGTTGCGCCTAGTTGTATTCAACCTCCGGATTGTCAATATGATTTGGGAAGTATCTCAGTTAACACTATCGTGTCCTAGATTATTGTCATAATGTGAAAGAAGGGCTGCAGCATTTTTCTTAACTCGTGCCCTGTCATTTTCTCATACTGTGAAACGAATGAATGACGGAGGACATAGATTCCTTTTTGTGTAAATCCAGCACAAATAGGACAGAGATCGCATCTTGTGTGTGTGTGTGTGTGTGTGTGTGTGTGTGTGTGTGTGTGTGTTTTCATTGTTTAAAAATAGAATCATAAATAAACATCATTTGTTAACCATGTTCGATTAGTAATAAGTACAAATTTATCTTTACAGTGTGAGCAACAAATGCAATGATCAAAATGTTAAATAAACTTTGGAAGTACAAAATTATCGTATAGTCGCCCGATAAATATATTCTGGTTACATATGTGAAATCAGAATTAGAAGTGTGATGGAGGTGAAAAACGTTGTTCTTCAGATTTAATAAAGGAGGAAGGAAGGAACGGAGAGATGGACGTAGGAAGAAATCTTTCACAGTAAACACATTATAATCCACATGAAATGTTTCACACAAAAAAAGCAAAAGGCACAATGATAGTCAAGAGGTACAACTTATATTTTAAAACAAACATCAATTGTATCCATATTTATTTTAATATAAAATTTAATACAAATAGGTATGTAATAGCCAAAGGTATAATGTTTTTGTTTTGCTGCTGGGTGTTGTTTTCTCGCGTGAACTACATGAGGTGCCTAAAGTTCTTGTACTTGGTGATGACCACATTATCCAACAGAACAAACACTGTACTCTATAATTCCAAGTCCATTATCTGGCAGAAATGGTTTGTTTTCACTGTAAGCACTTTTCCCAGAGTATGAAACAATTATGACATTCTAACAGCTGCATTTCAAAGATTAATTTCTGTACCAACGATTGCTATTAGACTGTTTTAAATCTGTTTAATTGCATATACCGCTGTTGCTGGGAACTCTGTTATGAGCATTCCAGTTGAAGTCAATGAGTTTCACATATTGCGCTGGAACAGTTTCGCTTGTGTGAGAGGTATTTTATCCTCCACCCTTTCTTAGAATCCAGGGCATTAATATCAGACATCAACAGATACCTCACATATCGTTAGAAACATTTATTGTTTTGCTTTGTTCTTGTCTTTCCTTATGTTCCCATGTTGGTTTTACATCTTCTGGTGTGACATTGCAGCCACAAAATAAAACTTTTCCAGCAAGAAATTACTGATAATAAACTTATCTTATTGATTAATGGTTTCTTTCTGCGCTTTGAATCAAGGTAAGTACTATTTACTTTTGAGATCAAAATATTTTATACAATGCGCTTTGAATCAAGGTAAGTACTATATACTTGAGATCAAACTATTTTATACAATGCGCTTTGAATCAAGGTAAGTACTATTTACTTGAGATCAAAATATTTTATACAATGAGATCAACGTGCTTGTGAACGAACACTAACGTAATTTGTATGACCTACAAAAATCAAGTTATTCCCGTCATTTTGTCGTGTACACGCGATAGTAAAATAAATCAAATCGGTATTTAAAGTGACTTATAGGGCTCAATGTGCGCATGAAAAAAAGCTAGAGAGGTGAACATTGGCCCTAATGAAATTTCTTCAGTCTTAATTTTAACAACGGAAGCCAACAGTACGATTGGGTTTAGGAAACGAAAGATCAGTAGTATACATGAGATAAATAGGTTCCCCTTCAACTGCGGTGTTTATATCTAACAAAAATGAACAATTTGTCAGGTTAAAATTTTGATATTGATATTCTATAATTCCGTGCTCCCTAAAGAAACGTCCTATAGCACTTTTGAGGTAGGCTGAAAGATCAAGCCTAAATAAAGGGCACTGTGCTCCACAAGGCAACACTGTAGGTGTACAGTTCCCAAGACATAAAGTAATGATATATTAAATTAGTGCGTCACAAAGCTACGTGTAGCGTCATATAAAGTGAACATGTATCAACATTCTCAGCTGGAATAAGTGCAATGACCGTTACTAGCACTTAGCCAGTCGGTATTTTAGAATTTATTTCGATGTAATAAAGTTAATTAAAGAAAGGAAAGTTCACAACTATGTAATATAAAAAACAATTTAAAGCTACAAATGACCCTTCTTGCTGGAAAAATAGAAATGAGAAATTTCATTACACCAAATGGCTCGGTCAACATAGGAAACCTTATATTATACTTTGTAAACAGTTACATTAACTTAACGTTATTGCCGCCAATAACCAGCGGTATTTGTGGTGGTTAAATAAACAAATTTCACCGCTTCTTTATATGGGGGGAGAAACAAGAGAGAGAGAGAGAGAGAGAGAGAGAGAGAGAGAGAGAGACTGGTCTTTGATACAATATATGCAATATATCAGTCAACATATTTTCTTTCACGTAAACACTGGATTTTATCAACCGTGAATATCATTGTTTCTTACTATACTAGAAACTGAGTAAAATCACAAGAGACTTTCTTATAGTCTTATCCGAGACCGATGGATCACAGAAGCCTGGGAACAATCACGATAATAAAGACATGTACAAACATACCCTTAGAATTTATTTTTCTGGCTCAACGTTCCATAATGGTATCTTCAGTTTTCATCTGTGCATTGCGTTATATTTTTCTAATATCCATATTTCATTGTGTATATTTTGTTACACGACGTTCCATCTTCTTTAACAAACTAAAGTTCGTACCAGTGCTGAACGGAAATTACCCCACCCACCACATCACAATAGCAGTAAAGAAGCGTGTATTACTACGCGGTATTCTTGTTTCATTCATAAAGTGAACGACATGTAAAGTGTTCAGTAAAACGTTGAAATAACTGTTTCAAGTTAGTTTTTCCATAACATAACAAAATGAATATGTACCTGTTTTTAAATGTATAATAGAAAAGGTTATTGACTCGATATTGGAAGAATCCCCTCACTGGCTCAGACATCTTGCACCGCGTGACCCTTAGATCAATATTTTTAAATACTCTGATTATAACCTATACTTATATATCTGGCTACCACAACCATATAAGGCAATACTTGTGCTTGGTTTTCAAAAGGTTTGAATAGGAAACACTTGTTAATTTACTATTTTAATTAGCTTATACGCGACTAAGTGCTGTTTCTATAATGTTCATAATAATGCATGCTGACACAACGGAATTTCCTGTATGTTGTTTTCCATTGGGCTGATTAACTGGAGTTGGGAAAACATTCTTAATTTCATTCTTCCGATTTATAATCTTGCAATTTGTGTTCATCCTGTTTCTTGATTCTTGAAATGTGTGCCCATATCTACTATCCAACATCTCCACGTTTACTAGCCAACGAAAAGGGGGTAGGAATATATGCAAATTACACTTGCAAAGACACAAATATACTGTCAGTCATGATAATGGATTGTAAAAGAAGAAAAATAGCATCGTACACACACACACACACACACACACACACACACACACACACGCGCGCGCGCGCGCGCTTTCACATGCAAGCAAGTGTAGGGGTGCTTACACACACTATACACATTAATATACGTATACAGTATCAAACAAACGTAAGGGTGTTTAAAAAATTCAGACTGTGAATATGTTTGCCATCATAGATGGTGTCGACCAGCTTTGCTTTAATACGCATTGTAAAGCTCAGGCTATATGTGCACGTGTTGAGAAGTCGAAGTTTTGGGTTCTTCAATTTTCATTTTTAAGTGTAGTTTTCTCTCACCTTCTTTCTGTAAATATTTGCAAAAACAAAATGTTTAATTTCACGTGTGCATACCAAGTCAGAGAGCTCTTCCTTAACGTCATAGTACCTAAATAAAGCTTTGGTGGGGTGTCATAGAATGTTTGAGCGATTTCAACCCCTACTTTTACCTCTTACCCCATTAAGTGTCAGGTTTAAAGTCACTACAAAAGGCGTTTTGCTTAGTATGCATGGGGTGTTCTGTGCTTCTAAAAAAGTGGGTGCTGTAGAGTATTCAAAAAAACTGATGGATGATAGTATGTTTGTGTGATTTCATCCTTCTTCTTTTATATCCTCTATTCTCTTTGGAGAGTCGGTGTGGGAACTTTATATACTATACAATTCGTTTTGGTTATTATATATGGCGTGTTAGATAATACTCAAAAAGTCGGCATTGGATAGTAATTAAAATTCGCTTGCTGGAATGTATTTTTGTTTGATTTCGTCTATCTTCTTTACATCATGCCATTTCCGTTAGGTAGCAGGTGTCGGGATTTTAGATACTACACAATATTGCTCAAACGTGCGGGTATTGGATAGTAATCAAAATGAGAGTGCTGGATAGCATGTTTGTATGATTTAATCCACCTTCTTTACAATAATACCAAAGTTTGTATAATATTACGTTTGTATGTGTGAGAGGATACAGTCGTGTGTCTATAAACGCTTCCTACCCTTTTCTTTGGCTCGTAAGGTGGGTGGTGGTGGTGGTGTTTGGTTTTTAATCAGAATGCGGGTGCTGAAGAGTGGTGTTTGAACTGTAATAAAAAAGCGGTCGCTGGATACTGTATGCGGCGTATTTGTATACTCACTCTAGATTCTGGGTTTTAGGTATAATAGTAATCAAAAAGTTGCTTCTGGATTGAAGGAACGTGTGTTTGGATAGCAATCAAAATGGGGGTCCATGATTGTTGGTGTGTAATCAAAAATCAAATGTCAGCCTGCGGCAGTGTTAAATTCCAGTTTGTCTCTATCAACAGAAAAAAATGTAAATTTATGGCAATGTTAAATTCTCGTTTGGGTCTATAAACATTTATCTCCATACTGTCATTCCACATGTCAAACCTTTGGAACAGTTTCAAGTAGGATTTTCCATTTGTCTCACAAGTAGCACCCGTTATTAACCTACTGCGTAATGCAAATTCCCGTTTGACTTTCATGAAGCTCATACAATTACTTGGGACACGAGACAAATATAATTTTTTAACAAATTACTAAGAACATACTAAAATTATATCTTACTTTAAACGCGCGATCAACAAAGTTTGCTAATGTACATAATATTTTCTTATTACAAGAACTTATCAAGTGAATACACATACATCAACGTTTTGTTCGAAAAGTATATTTCATTAAGTCGGACACGCTCAACAAAAAATAATATTTATTTTCAAAATAATTGTTTTAATTTGGCTTAC